>CP054674.1:17669176-17686676 GCA_013348765.1 Carpinus viminea
GTAAACAGATTTTAGAGTCTGGCTCGATACCAAATGATCGAACCTCAATGATATGCCATTGAGACCCAACAACAATATTGGAATATAGACCCAAAAGCTAAAATTCAGATTTGATAGAAACCTTGACCTTTATAATTGAAACAGAACCAAAGGTATAAAAGTAAAACCGACCCAATGATTATGAAAGAATCATGAACCGAAGGTATAAAGTTTGAAGCATACAAGGAAGAATCCTTGATAAGTTCAAGTTCTTTGAAGAACCAATAGAAGAAGCAAACCTCACCTTTTAAATATTTCATTTCATGACCTTCATTACAATGAGTCCATGCTATTTATAATGCATGGTTGAAATCATAATACAAATTACTAAAGGAAAATAATAAAAGACTAAATAAAAGAATCCTAAAATTAAAATGATTTTGTCTTAAATTAGCAGCTCCTCCAAGAAAGAAATCACCTAAGAATGTCTTGAATAGATATATCAATCAAATTAATTGATGTATTGGAAAAGTGAAATAGGGATGTCAATCAATCTTAATCCTTCTAATCTTAATCACGCCATTGCTAAGAAATTATACTCAATTAAGCAATCAGATCAATAGCTTGGATTAAATTTATTACCTTCATCTTCCTTTGGGCAAGTTTGAATGCTGTTTTAGAACCAGCTCTTGAATCAAACTAATTGCTTCTTTGATCATCTTGGATCTTGCTCTAGTAATAGGCCCATGGAACATGCAATGGATCCTTTAATGATGCTTGTTGGTTCCATCATTAAATAACTTCAAAATGATCTCCTTTCATTGTTTCAAAAGATTGATTTTGTTGTTGTTATCAATGCAATACAATAAGATATACAAACATTTCTAAGTTGGTCTAAAACAGATCATTAAAGAAAATGTGATAATTCTTTTTTGAACATGGCAGGATAATCTATTCATTTTCTACAATGAGCTCTTCACAAAGAAAAATTAATTTCATTATATTCTATTTTATTGTCCTTTCTCCATTTCAAGGATAATAAATGTGAAATCATCATAAGGATCCATGGATTCATCAAAAATTCTCCTCTTTATTCTCAAAAATATTCAATATCATAAATTATCTATCAAGCTTCATTGTAGCCATTTTTTTCATGAATTATCTTATTTTCAAAACAATATATTGTAATTTAATCTAGAATAAAAGCATTTAATGATATGATGATTTTTAAGCCTATTAGCTAAAATTGAAATCTTATCAAAAACATTGAACTTATCATTTTTTTGATAAAAATATGTCAAATTTAGAATTAAAAATGACCAGTATTTTAAATCTCAAGAATATGGAATTTTGAGACTAATTTTGTTGAAAAACATGCATTCATATAATTTGTGATTTGGAATAATCTTTGTCCATAAGTTCAATTCATCATTGTTACACAAATTGTTAATATGATGTAGACATGGGCCTAAATCCACTGTTTCACTTGCTGTAAAAAGCCCAGTAAAGTAGTTCACAAATTTTGTTGATTCCACCAAGTATTCATCTTTTATTTTTTCAATTTTGCCTTCTGGAACAAAAAGCATGAAAAAATTGTGTTCCTTTTATGAGATATTTATTGAAAAGTCATCTCTGTCTAGCTGCAGTTGTATCTCCTTTTTTAGCCGATTGATAGCTTCAGTATTCACCATTCCTTCTTTTTGAATAGCTATTTTAAATTGAAATTTACATGTGGTTGATTTGATTGATCTTTCCATTTTGATTCTGCTCCACATTTTCCTCAATTGCATAATTGTATTCTCTGCTGTTTTAGTTATTAATGAATAAAAGTTTTAATGCCAAATGCTTCATAAGAACATTTCTTTTCTTCTTCATATAAATTTTTTTAGGTGTAGAAATAAGCATGGTCTATGAGAAGCAATTCAAAAATAGGAAACAGTTTCTATTATTGTATCTATATCTTTGATAAATTTTCTCAGAATTGCTTCATGTGAACTTAGGTCATAAAGCCCATCAATAAGTTTTTATAGAGTTTGATGAAAATCAAGCATATTTGTTTCTTTTTGGTGTGACTACCTCATTAAAGTCTCAATCAAGCCATAATTGATTGTAAATTTGAGCAGCAAAACCATTTGCCTTTCAATGTTAGGATAATCAAAGTGAATTCAACACAAATCAGCTGGTCCTTTAGTAGCTAATATGTCTATGGCTAAAATTTTTATTTCCATTTATCTTTCATAGTGATAATATTTTTATACAATGAAAAAATGAGAATAATTTGATGGTTTTTCATTTTTCTGTCTCATTTTGGTTCCATTAGGAACTTTGAGGTTTCTCATCTCAATATGGAAGATTGAATAGTTCAAAGCATTAGCTCAAGCAAATCATTGATAAGAAAAATCACTCTAATGATCCATTATTGAGTTTCATAAGTGTATTATTCATATAAAGTCGTTAATCTTATATTCTTTTATTTTTTAATTTTTCCTGGATTTAATGCATATTTTTCTTTTGTTTAAGAACATGTTTTGTGCATTCAGTTTCTCTTCTTTGGATTCTTTGGTTGATATCCTTCATATTTTTTTCAATCTTTGACTCAAGTAAATGAATGCTTTGTATTTAAATTGAGATCTTGGTCTTTTGCTTTCACTCATATTCTCATCCTTTTGCATCATTCTCTTGGCGCTGATTATTACAATCTGTACGTTAATCATTGAAAGCAAAAATATTTTTCTCCTTTATTAGTGACATCCTTTCCCATTATAGCAGGAATATCTTCTCCATTATGTTGATTACAAAGACTAGTTTAGTATTTCCTTAAAATGGTTCTATGGGCAGTTTCTATTTTTTCAAGATTTGTTGATATCATAAATCAAAATATTAGAATCCTGAAACATTTTACGGTCGGTAGCCCTTCAGTAGCTCCCACACGTAAGTTTTGAATGACCCTTGCTAGTAAATCCTATGAGGACATACGTGACTACCGTTAATGGGTGTCTAATAGAAAACAATGTTTGGTATTTGCAATTGGCAGTCCAGATTCAGCATGTGACACAGGGGTCTGGACGTTCGATAAGGTGTTCTAGAATCGTCGTGTGAATCACCGACCATTGGCCCTTTAAGCTATTATGAAGATGGGACATCGTCGTGATCTTTTATGGTAATTGGCCACGCCCGGGGGTATTAGTAGTTACCTTGCCTAGGGAGAACTCCTTGCCGTGCTCTAGGGGTAAGCCCAGATCCGCCTCATGAGGTCACGTCCAGGTACTCTATGCAAAACGGCTCCCTACGGTAATCAGGATCAACCCCAGGACCACTGTATCGCAGCTGCTGCCAGGGCTAAACTTGAATTTCAGGTCTTCAAGGCTTTTTGTTGATTGTTCTTGAGTCCTTACGCCCCGTCCTTGTTTCCCCTGATTAAATCGACAGGCGACCGCATCCCAGCGTTGCGGCTTAACCTAGTCTTTAGAGCATCGTAGTCCCAGATCACCCATATAGCCCCGTTTGGTAATTTGGCAGTCTTTAGATTATCGCGCCCACTCTAGTTAAGCGTGAAAGGACGCCAAGAATCGGCGGCACTGCTATGGTTGGGGCTCGTAATAAAGTATCTCATATGGACTCGCTGACAGCCTACCCAGGTACCCCCTTCGAGGGAACGCGGACGGTAGTAAGGGTTTGAACGTACTTCTCCCGTTGGGATGGTCTGAACTGCCGGTCTTGGAGTGCTACACTGGCATTACTTTCCCGCAACTTTAGCATAGCGGCATAGGGACTCCTTGCGGGGCTACCAATGTGCCAATCTCCATCGTGCAGAAGGCTACGGTTGGAAGTGTCGTAAACAGCTCGATTTGATTTCGAAACCGGTGTAGCTATGTTTGACGGTAATCATTGACCGTGATGGACATTTAGTCCCGAGAGTGATCCGGAGTAGCGCTATTGCACTTCCAGGTACCTCCAAGTCGGTCAAACTGACTGGATCGCTGCCACAGACTGGCGCTGCATGTTGATCAGCAGGTAACTTGCTGCATATTCAAGTGAATTTTTCCCCACGGTTTGATACTAATGCGATGGCGACATCTAAGGTTTACTACTTTGGCGCATCAGGATATTGAGGCTGAGGGCTTGTACAGGGAGTTGATGTCTGATCAGAGGTAAGAGGTACAGCTGTTCACTTGCAAAAATTGTCCAGCACTTTTTCAACTTGTCAAACTGTGTCAGCACCATAGCTCTTTTGACTGCATCAGCACCTCCCGAAATTGTTGATGTGCATCAATTTCGTTGAACAACAACTTCACCATGAGTTTCGTTTTGACACCTTAGGGACTCTTTTGCAATGATCGGCATATAGGACCTGCTGAGACCTAGAATGCCCTGTTCTCGAGCGGTGTTGACCTCCCCGCCATTTTTGCATCGTCAATCTGTGAAGCATACCTGATTAAACGCATGGTTACTACTGAAGCTTAGGGTAGAGGAGGTGTGTAGCTACGCTGCAGACTGGATTCACCAGTTACCGAACGGGTAACTGATTTTGTACCGGTTCCTGGTGCTCATAGTAGGTTTCTGTGCAGTAATGCGGGCTCATGATCCTTTCGTAGGATAAAATTCTATTTGCTTCCTGGCCTAGGCTCAGCACTCTAGGACTTTCAGTTCTTATGCAATTCAACTTGACTACAAGGAATCGAGCATGGCCTTGTTCGACTAGGTTCTTTTTGAACTTTCATCTCAGCTGTAAACAAACATCGCGACCTATGCTAGCCCGGTGTTTGCATGTCACAAACGCATTATGGTTGAGAGTCTGCCTTTTTACCAATCACCGTATAATGCATACATTCGACTTATGGTAGCGATCCGAAAACGAGTAATATACTTTTACTTGCATCATATAGCTTCCTGAGGAATAAATAATCTTTGTCCTTAAAAGAAACAGTACTAAGACCGTAGTCATCTAGTGCGCATTTCAAGTACAAAAAGTAAAAAAGGTGAAATTTTCGTCACATCCAACTTATCAAATCAGGGTTCGCTAGCACTATTTTTGTTCATTTACTATTAGGTCTATGGGCGCCCTAGCGAGTGTCAACCTTATTCAGTGTTCAGGCCGGTACTAATCCACTTCCAACTTAGGCTCCTTTAGTGCAATATTCGAGCATGTTGAGAAAATTAAACGCGCTCACTGGGGCTCTTCAGCATCCTTAATAAAGGGAACGTCACTCATAACCAGTACCATCTTAGGGTCTAGGGTGTTTCAAGAACTCATGAGAAGACCCTGGAGTCTCTGAATTTTATCGTCCATGGCTCTTATTGTCCGAATGTTCTGCAATACCCTTGCTTATACCAGAGCGTAACATTCACGTGAAGAAGGATGGTAGCGACTTAGTAGGCCATCATGAATTCTTGTAGGCTGCAGTAACGGGACTTGGAACTTGTAAGTGCAGTTTACGTAAGCAACGCACGATTGTGCTTGCAGATGATCACGAGTATTCTTTTTTTTAGTGGTTCGGCAGTAGGTAACCGAATGAGATTTTCGGCAGGATCCCTATAGCAAGTCATGGACCAATTTTCATTTGAAGCCCAGTGACTACTCAGGTTACTCCTTTACGTTTTTGTTAAACCTATCTTTGTGTGTGGTTTTAAACTTTCAGGCTTGTAGTTTTAGATACCCCTTGACACTTTTTTTTTTGATTCTTTTGCCCACTCAGCTTGTAGAGGACCGACTCTCGTTGCGTTTTGTGCACATCACTCAAGCTCTCTGATGGCTGAGACATTAAACGAGCAGGCGACTTGAGATAATAAGCTTTGTTTCTTGGTGAACGAGCCGAGCAAGCTCTAAGCGTCTCGTGGAACACGGAAATGATGTATGGCCGCCCAAATTTACTGTCCATTTTTTTATTTTTTCCCTCACTCGAGTAGAGATCCTTTGAACATTTTTTTTTTTTTTGTGCAGAAAAATCCCATTCCAGTTTTGTCTGACGCAAAATCGGTGGAAACCCCAATCTCTGGACTCTATAGGTGATCGAGATTTTTAGATATGCTTTTACTTTTTGAATCATTTGTGAAACTTGCACATTCAGGGAATGGAGGGCAGTTTAGTTAGGTTTTTACTAATCAAGAACTTTTCAGTGAAACTCCAAGAAGTCCTCTTTTTCCAGAGACTAGAATTCTTATGCTTTTTTTTTTTTTAGGACGCTAACAAAAACTCCATTCGGCGAATAATATCCATCGACATTAAAACATTGTGAATCGTTTAAGGCTCCTACTTACAACACTTACTGGGTCCTACCAGCACCATAATTTTGTATTTATATTGGGAACCACTCATAGAAGCCAGGCGGCTCTACAACAAAACATAAAAAATGAACGTAAGAAGCTGACTAACAGGTAAACAATGGAGACGCAATGTGAAACGCTGGGAAACTTTGGCCCTAAAGGTGCCAAGGATACCCAAAAGTAGATTATGTGGGCGGCTGAAAACGAGATAAAAATTTAACTTATAAGGAAGCGAAAGATGTTGAGATATTCCCCACTTCGAAGGTCGTCTACGACTTGGAGTAGTATCCACCTTACGTGCTGCAGGCGATGATGTGAACCGTCTAAGAATAACGAGACCCAACAACGAAAGAACCCAAGATCGTTCTATGGACAGATTTGAAGGATGACCTCGACCCGTTGTTTATGACAAACAAGAACCTCGGTATAAGGAAAGGCACAACGGTGATGGAGTTTCCGTTTGATAAGTCGAGATGAGCATACGAAATCCCGATAAGTTCAAGTAGTTCTTCAAAGAACCAAGAGAATAAACCTCACCAATTTTATCAATGATCAATGTTGTGTCTCATTACAATGAGTCCATGCTATTTATAATGCATGGTTAAAATAGGAATACAACTTATTAAAGGAAAATAATAAAAGCCCAAATAAAAGAATCCTAAAATTAAGGTAGATTTTGTAAATTAACTTCTCCTCCAAGAAAAGAAATCACTTATGGAATTAGCTTCTCCAAGAAAACTTCTCCTCCAAGAAAAGAAATCACCTATGGAATTAGCTTCTTCTCCAAGAAAACTTCTCCACCAAGAAAAGAAATCAGTTATGGAATTATCCTTCTAGAACTTGAATCAAGGCGGCGATTCTTTGTTGCCTCGTGGATTATGCTCAATGGGCCTCCATGAATTTGCTTGAGCCCATAACTCTTGAATGAGTCCATTGAGTACATCTTTGAACTTCTTTGCTCGTGCTCTAATCGGCCCAATTGGTACTGAATGAGATCCTTGATGTGCCTTGATCTCCATCATTCCTCCTCTTGAGAAGGATTTGCCCTCAAATCACCACCTACATCAAAAGGACTCAAATCGGTAACATTAAAAGTGGCACTTACATTGTACTCACCGTAAATCTAGCTTAAGCGTTGTCATTGAATCGCTCGAGGACTTGGAAAGGACCATCTCCTCTTGGGAGCAATTTGGAACATCTTTTTGCGGAATCTTTCTTTTCTCATATGCAAACCCAATCTCCGGGTTCAAAAACCAGTGGCGTCCCTTGTTGGCTTTGTGGCATATTGTCCGTTCTTCGTTCAATGTTGAGTCGTGCTTTCTCATGAATCTGCTTCACAAAGTCAGCTTTCTTTTTGCCATCTAAATTAATGCTGTCAAGGTAAAGGAGATAAATCCAATGGAGTTAAAGTTAAACCCATATACAATTTCAAATGGCGAAAATTTGGTAGCAGAATGAACAGCTCTATTATATGCAAACTCAACATGTGGTAAACATTCCTCCCATGTTTTGATGTTCTTTCTAATGATTGCCCTCAATAGAGTAGACAAAGTCCTATTTACTACTTGATTTGACCATCTTTGTGGATGACAAGTAGTAAAACAATAGTTTAGTACCTAGCTTACATACAAAGTCTTCCAAAATAGCTTAAGAACTTAGCATCTCTATCCGAAACAATTGTCCTAGGCATGCCATGCAATCTCTCTAAAGAACAAATCAGCAACATGTGAGCGTCATCCGTTTTGTGACATGGAATAAAATGTGCCATTTAGAAAATCTATCCCGACAACAAAAATGGAATCTCTTCCACGTTTAGTCCTAGGCAATCCTAACACAAAATCCATTGAAATATCAATCCAAGGCTCACTAGGAATTGGTAAAGGAGTATACAAACCGTTGGGCTGCACTTTGGATTTAGCTTGCCTACAGTGACACATCTACCACAAATCCGGACATCTCGTTTCATGTGAGGCCAATAGAAGTGGTAAAATAGCTAAAGTCTTTGCAACCAAAATGTCCCATTAATCCCCACCATGTGATTCACTAATAACTCCCTCAGAACTTAGGCATAGCTTATTTTTGAAATAGAAATCCATCAAGCCTAAAGAACTTACCAGAGGTGATTTTCTCTCGATATTCCTCACAAAATTGTGGTCTTGACATATAATTCTTTAATGTATTCAAAACCAAGCAATTTTGCATCAAGTGTGGAGAGTAAGGCATACCTACAAGTGCATGCATCATTCTCCTTACCTTGTACCGAATGGCGCGAAGCGTCTCTATGAACTCCACCCATCGCGCATGCCTTTTGTTTAGCTTGTGTTGGCCCTTCAAGTGTTTCAAGGACTCATGATCAATGAACTCCTTAGGCCATAGGTAGTGCTGCCACGTCTCTAAAGCCCGAACCAATGCGTACAACTCCTTGTCATAAGTTGGGTAGTTTAAGGCTGCATGAGTTTCTAGTAAGCAATTGGTATCCTCTTGCATAAAACGGCCTATACCAACACCAAGCATCACATTCAATTTCAAATGTTTTAGAAAAGTTTGGTAACAACAAAAGGTGCGTTAGTTACTTCTCTTTGATTAATTGAAATGCCTTCTCTTGTTCTTCTCCCACGAAATCAACGTTCTTCTTGATCACTTGGTGAAGGTCTAAATCAAGTCCTTCACGAACGGTAGAAACTAGCAACTACGAACATTACCTACACTTGTGGGGCTCGGCCAATCTTGGATTGCATACCTTCTCTCATCAATTACCTTGTGCACTAACAACAAATCCCAAAAATACAAGCTTATCGTGTAAAAAATGCACTTCTTTAAATTAGCAAACAACCTTTCTTTCCTTAGCACATCTAAAGATTTTACATGTACTACATGATCGTCTAGGTTTTGCTATAAATGAGTATATCATCAAAATAGACAACAACAAATGCCTATAAATAGCAAACATGGTTCATAAGTCTCATAAAGGTGCTCAGCATTAGTCAAACCAAAAGGCATAACTAACCATTCATATAAACCATATTTTGTTTTAAAGGCGGTTTTCCATTCATCTCCTTCTTTATCCTAATTTGATGATAACCACTTTTTAAATCAATCTTAGAAAATATGCAAGAACCATGCTCATCTAACATGTCATCTAAGCGTGGGATAGGATCGATACTTTACCGTTATTTGTTGATGGCTCGGGCAATCAACGACATCTCCACGCCCCATCCTTCTTAGGTACAAGTAAGACCGAACCGCACATGGGCTCATGCTCTCCCTCACGTTCTTTCTCCAATAATTCACTTACCCGCCGCTGAAGCTCCTTTGTCTCCTCGTGATTGCTCCTATAAGCTGGTCGGTTTGGAATGGTTGCACCGGCACAAAATCAATTTGATGTTCAATCCTCGGATTGGAGGTAACCCATGTGGTGTTTCCTCGTGAAGACATCCTCAGATTCTGCAAAAGAGAAACAATAGAACTAGGCAAAGCATGGTCAAGTTCGTTAGTGTTTAAAAGTGCCTCTTTGAAAAGTACAATCATCGGCTGATTTGAAAACATTGCTCGCTTGATCTCACTCACTTTTGCATAGAAATTCTTTTGTTCTCTCGATTTTCTCTCAAGGGCCAACTTTGATTTTCTTTTCTCTCATTTTTTTCGGCCTCTCTGATTTTCACTCTTTTCTTTTGTTCACTCTCTTTCTTTTGATCACTCTCCTTTGTAATCTCACTTGATCCTCGTATACTTGCGGTGTCAATGGTACAAGAGTGATTGATCTTTGATTGAGTACAAAAGAGTACTTGTTCGTAAAGCCATCATACTTCACATGCCTATCAAACTGCCATGGACGCCTAGCAATAAGTGTCCCGCTTGCATCGGGTACTATATCACACAACACTTCATCTTCAGATTTACCGATTCAAATGCAACTAACACTTGCTTGTTCACCCTTATCTCACCACTATCATTTAACCATTGCAACTTGTACGGTCTAGGGTGCTTTACCATGGGCAATCCCAATTTCTCAACCATAATTGTGCTTGCAACATTAGTACAACTACCACCATCAATAATCATACTACATACCTTGTCTTTAACATAGCACCTAGTGTGAAAGATGTTCTCCCGCTGTACTTCATCAACTCCTTTTGCTTGCAAGCTCAATGCTCTCCTTGCCACCAATGTCAATGCATTAGGGCTAAATACCTCCTCAAAAACATCCTCCAATGGCGGCATGTCATCGGTGTCGGAATCTTCACAATCGGTCACAATTTCACCATTGGCTTGCAACACCATGACTTGCTTGTTTGGACATTGACTTGCTATGTGGCCCCTGCCTTGACATCTAAAACATTTAATGTCACGATTCCTAGAGGTAGAGGCTTCGATTTTACCTTGAGGAACGTGGCTGGTGGTCGGACTTGGTTTGGGTTTTGGCATTTGTGACTTGTCTAGTGGCTTGGCATGACTCGATTTCCAAGAGGTAGAACTAGAGTTATGGCCTGCACGTGTCCCACTCCCTCTCTTAAGTTGTTGTTCCACTTTGATAGCCATATGCACCATATCTTCCAATTCCACATAATGCTGCATCTCTACCTTATCATGGATCTCCGGCCAAGTAAAATCTAGCCATTGTGGCCTCCCGATCCTCCTCTACATTAGCGGATCATAGCAATCTCCATCTCCTTGTAGTAATCCTCTACGCTTCGACTCCCTTGTCTAAGACCTTGTAGCTTTTTGTACAACTCTCGGTAGTAGTAACTTGGAACGAACCGCTTTCTCATCACTACTTTCATCTCCTCCCATGTGTTTATTGGTCGTTCTCTATTCCGCCTCCTATTTATGTCACAGCTGATCCCACCAAGTAATAGCATATTCAGAAAATTCAATCACGCTAATTTTACCTTCTTTGTCTCCGAGTAGTTGTGGCAATCAAACACAACTCCATCTTCTTCTCCCACTCAAGATATGCCTCAGATCGATCTACCTTGAAAGGACGGAATCTTCATCTTAATACCACCCAAGTTGTTATCTTCATGATTCCTAGCTTCTCCAAATCTCCTCCGGGTCTCCTATTGTTAACAATGGACTCGATCTTCTTCTTCATCAAAACCAGATCCATATCGCTCTTCATCCTCCTCCTTGGTGGAACTCTTCCTTCTACGCAAATTACGACTTTGTGGTTGCTCCTCACGTCTATTCTCCATCGATCTATCCTTTCATGAATGCTCCATCTCTATCTTCATCACCTCATCTCACTCATCATGGCCTCCATAAACACTTTTGATCAGTCAATTTTGTATCATTTTCGCAATGCTCTTACCACTATCTTGAGTCATGATTGCTGCAAAACAAAGGTTAGAAGAAAAAAAATAATAAATAAAATAAAGGACCTCACAAATCACTCCCTTACGTGTTTACACTCAAGAATTTGGATCACTCTCCACTGTGTTTCACTCAAAATAATATGGCTCTTACCCTCCGATGTTCTCACCACTCTTGCCTCTTTTCACTCGATAATTCTCTTTTAGTTCTTTTGAAACTACACAAACAACTCAAAATTTCCAGCAACAATTCACCAAGAACTAATCAAGGAATTTCAGATTTGAACATAAGGAATATGGAATTTTCATTAGAAGGAGTATTTAATAGTTTAATTCACCAAGCACTAATGAAGGAATTTCATATTTTGAAAAGTATGGAATTTGTTTTTTTTTTTTTTTTTTCGGATCAAGACTAGCTTTTGAGAATAATAAAATAAGATTTCAAGAATAACTAGAAGAAGTGACTACAACAAGAACAAACAAAGATTGAACGGTAGGGTAAAGAAAATTCGGCTAAGAAGAGATAAATAATGTGGGCGGCAAAAAAAAAAAAGAAACAAAGGAATGAAAGATGTTAAAGGATAGGCAAACCTGAAATAGAAACTGAGCTCTGATACCAAATGATGTGAACCCGTCAAGAATAACGAGACCCAACAACGAAAGGGGAACCCAAGATCGTTCTATGGACAGATTTGAAGGGATGACCTCGACCCGTTGTTTATGACAAACAAGAACCTCGGTATAAGGAAGACGCCACAAACGGTGATGGAGTTTCCGTTTGATAAGTCGAGATGAACGCCACGGGAAATCCCGATAAGTTCAAGTAGTTCTTCAAAGAACCAAAGAGAATAAACCTCACCAATTTTATCAATGATCAATGTTGTGTCTCATTACAATGAGTCCATGCTATTTATAATGCATGGTTAAAATAGGAATACAGCCCAAATAAAAGAATCCTAAAATTAAGGTAGATAAAATTAACTTCTCCTCCAAGAATCACTTATGGAATTAGCTTCTCCTCCAAGAAAACTTCTCCTCCAAGAAAAGAAATCACCTATGGAATTAGCTTCTTCTCCAAGAAAACTTCTCCACCAAGAAAAGAAATCAGTTATGGAATTATCCTTCTAGAACTTGAATCAAGTGGCGATTCTTTGTTGCCTCACGTGGATTATGCTCAATGGGCCTCAATGAATTTGCTTGAGCCCATAACTCTTGAATGAGTCCAGAATGTGTACTTCTATTGTAAGCAAATTCAGCATGTGGCAAACAATCTTCCCATGTTTTCAAATTCTTTTAATGAAACAAAGAAGACAAAGTTCTATTTACTACTTGTTTGACCATCCGTTTGTGGATGACAAGTAGTAGAAAACAACAACTTGGTTCTAACTTTCCCCACAAAGTCTTCCAAAAGTAACTCAAAAACTTTGCATCCCTATCAGAGACAATGGTCCTAGGCATACCATGTAGCCTAACAATTTCTTTGAAGAACAAATCATCAGTTTTATGACATGCAATGAAATGTGCCATCTTGGAAAATCTATCTACAACCACAAAAACTGAATCTCTCCCCCTCTTAGTCCTAGGTACCCTAAAACAAAATCCATAGAAATATCAGTCCAAGGTTCACTAGGTATTGGCAAAGGGGTGTACAAACCATGGGGTTTCAACTTAGACTTAGCTTGTTTACACATGATACACTTCTCACAAAATTCCTAAAGTCTTAGCTACACCAAAATGTCCCATCAAAATTCCTAAAGTCTTAGCTACACCAAAATGTCCCATCAAACCACCGCCATGAGCTTCTCTCACAAGCAATTCACGCAAAGAACACATAGGCACATACGCTTTAGTTTCTAAACAAAATCCATCGTGCCTCTAAAACTTACCAAACGCCACCTTTTCACATGCATTGAACACATCACCAAAATCAAAATCTTGTACATACAAATCCTTAATGTATTCAAAGCCAAGCAGTTTTGTATCTAACATGGAAAGTAAAGCATACCTTCGGGACAATGCATCAGCCACCACATTTTCCTTACCTTGCTTGTATCATCACATAAGGAAATGTTTCAATAAATTCCACCCACTTGGCATGGCGTTTGTTCAACCTTTGCTGTCCTTTCAAATGCTTCAATGATTCATGATCTGTGTGAATCACAAATTCCTTTGGCCATAGATAGTGTTGCCAATTTTCCAAAGCCCTTACCAAGGCATACATCTCCTTATCATAAGTGGGGTAATTTAGGGTTGCTCCACTCAACTTTTCACTAAAATAAGCAATGGACGGCCTTCTTGCATCAAAACAGCTCCAACACCTATTCCTGAAGCATCACACTCAATTTCAAAAGTTTTAGCAAAGTTAGGTAAAACAAGCAAAGGTGCATTGGTTAACTTTTCTTTGATCAGATTAAATGCCTTTTCTTGTTCTTTCCCCACTTAAAGACACATTTTTCTTAATGACTTGAAGAGGCGGCTAAGCTACTAAAATCACGCACAAACCGTCTATAAAAGCTAGCTAAGCCGTGGAAACTCCTCCTTGACCGATTGTTGTGGCGTTGGCCACTCTTGGATTGCCTTCACCTTTTCCTCTCCACCTTAATTCCTCTCTTACTAACAACAAAACCAAGAAACACAAGCTTATTTAAAAGGTGCACTTCTTGAGGTTAGCAAATAACCTTTCTTTCCTAAGAATTTCCAAAACAGATTTCAAATGCATTACATGTTCTTCCAAATTTTGCCATAAACTAGGATATCATCAAAATACACAACTACAAACCTGCCAATAAAAGCACGCAAAACATGGTTCATCAAACGATAAATGTGCTTGGAGCATTAGTTAAACCGAAAGGCATCACTAACCACTCATACAAACCATATTTAGTCTTAAAAGCAGTTTTCCATTCATCACCTTCTTTCATCCTAATCTGATCCACTCTTAAGATCAATTTTGTAAAGACACAAGAACCATACAATTCATCCACATATCATCCAATCTAGGAATGGGATGACGATTTTACCGTTATGTTGTTGATGGCTCGGCAGTCAACGACATCCTCCATGTTCCATCCTTCTTAGGAACTAATAGCAGGAGACAAGGACTCATGCTTAGCCATTTTTCTCCAATAATTCACCTACTTGCCTCTGAAGCTCCTTGGTCTCCTGGGATTACTCCTATAATGTCGGTTTGGAATTGATGCAAGTATGAAATCAATTTAATGTTTAATCCCTGGATTGGAGGTAAACCATGAGGTACCTCTTTAAGGACATCTTCAAACTCCTGCAAAGAGAAACAATGTTGCTCGGCAAAAGCTCATTTAGATCATTAGTACATAAAAGAGCCTCCTTGTACATGAGTACAATAAGGGGCTAGTGTGAAATTAATGCTCTCTTGATCTCACTTTTTTGCAATGCAATTGAATGTTTCTCTCTTGTTTCTCACTATGGCAAGTTTCTCACTTTCTTTTACACTGATCAATGTTTTCTCTCCTTTTTTTTCAATTTCGGTCTTCCTTTCTTTTTCCCTCTTTTTTTCATTTGATCTCTGTAATTTTAATTGATCCTCCCTAACTTGTTTTGGAGTTAATGGCACAAGAGTAATAGGTTGCTTGTTAAGAGTAAAAGAATACTTATTTGTGAATCCATCATGCACAACCCTCCGATCATCGCCATGGTCTCCAACAATAAATGGCATGCATGCACAGAACCACATCACAAAGCACCTCATCCTCATATTTGCCAATGGATAATGCCACCAACACTTGTCTTGTCACCTTGACTTCCCCACATTCATTCAGCCATCAAGCCGATATAAGGAAGAGGATGTTTTAAGGTAGTTAAAGCCAATTTCTCCACCAAATAAGTGTTGCTACGTTTGTAACTCCTCCATCGAATGACACGCAAACTTTGTTATTTACAAAGCACCGACTATGAAACAAGTTCTCCTTTGGTTACTTTCTTCCTCCTTAACCTGTACATTAAGAACTCGCCTTGCTACCAATAAATCTCCAACCACAGCATTTTGTTCATTATCGGCATCCTCCAAAGATGGCTTGTCATCATCATCTACTTCTTCCTCATTCTCTGACTCAAGCTCTCCTTGGGCGTTTATCACCATCACCCTTTTGTTAACACGCTGGCTGGCTATGTGTCCCCGCCCCTGACATTTAAAACACTTAATATCACGTGTTTTAGAACTCGAAGCCTCGGTGTTACCTAAAGTAGTGGAGGTCTTAAGGTTGGCATTCTTAGAAAGTTCAAATTTTGGCTTATGTTGTAGCTGCTCGTCCCTTTTTGGCTTATGTTGTAGCTGCCTGTGTAGCTGTCTTCCACGGGCTGGTGGTAGTCATAGGTTGTCCCCTCCTAGCCAATCCTTTCCGTTTTAATTGTTCCTCCACCTTTATGGCTTGATGCACCATATCTGTCAACTCAACATAGTGCTGCATCTCAACTACATCTGCAATCTCACGATTTAACCCGTGCAAAAACCTAGCCATGGTGGCTTCCCGGTCCTCTTCTACATTAGCCCTGATCATAGCTAATTCCATCTCCTTGTAATAATCATCCACACTCTTGGAACCTTGTCTTAAGTTCTACAACTTTTGATACAATCCCCTATAATAGTGACTGGGTACAAAACGCTTCCTCATAAGCATTTTCATCTCCTCCCAAGTGTCAACAGGTGGCTCTCTATTCCTCCTCCTATTAATCAATAACTGATCCCACCAAACAATGGCATAGTCGGTAAATTCAATTGCAGCCAACTTAACCTTCTTTATCTCTGAGTAACTATGACAATCAAACACCATCTCCATTTTAGTTTCCCACTCCAAATAAACATCAAGATCATTTTTGCCTTGAAAAGATGGAATTTTAATCTTTATGTTTCCTAAATCATTATCCCTCCTAGGCCTACCCATCCTAACTTCTCTATTCTGCATTCCACGCTCAAACCTGCCTCGGTTCAAATATGGCTCATCAAAGTCCTCCAACTCCGCCTCTTCCTCATCATTCCGCCATAGCACGCCCATCTTGCTGCCTATTGGGGTTGTTTTGTTGCTGGCCCCAGGCGTTCGCTTCTACCCTGTCCAACCTCTCGTTAATAGGTTCTAACTCAGCCCTTAACATACTACTCATCTCCCTAACAACGCTTGCATTTGGAGGTTCGGAACTTCAGGTTCTCGAAATTCTTCTTCTTCTTGATTACCGGATATTTTATTTTTTTTTTTACAAAACCTGCAAAATAAGGTTAGAATCCTCACAAGAACTCCCTCACGTGTTTCACTCAAGAATTGATACACTCGCACTCGTGTTTTCACTCTAAACGGCTTTTACCCTCTTATGGTGTCACACATGAGCCACTTTCCACTCTTTTGTGTCTTCTTTAGTTCTTAATCGAACTTTAAGAAACTATTTCAAGATAATCCAGCAGCAATTCAAAACAAAAAAATGAAAAACAACCAAAACTCATCAAAGGTCAAGAACTAGAATAAGGAGAGAAACAAGATTGAAAGGAAGAAATGAACAACAACCAAATCTCATAAAAAGGTCAAGAACCTGAATATGGTGAGAAAAAAAAAAAGACTGGAAGGAAGATTTTTTTTTTTTTTTTTTTTTGAACAGGAACAATTTTCTTGCCAAAACAAGATTGAAATGAAGGAATTTTTCTTTCTAGAACAGGAACTATTTTTACTGTAATTCTGCACTTTCTTCTCTTTTTTTGTTTTTTTTTTTTTTTTTTGATACAGCAAGGAACAGGAAATAGAATGAAAATAAAAGATAGTCAAAACTTATCTTAGAACCAAAGCTTTGATACCAAAATGATATGAACTCCACCAACAATTGTGATGAAACCCGATAACAATGATGGCGTGGAACCCCAAGATCGTGAAGATAAGATTTGTTGAGTCTTGACCCTCACCTAATCAGATGAAAACCAAGACTACGAA
>CP054674.1:17691676-17726676 GCA_013348765.1 Carpinus viminea
AAAAAAAATTGGATCAAGCACAAGAATCTGGCAATGGGATTGAGTGCACCAACACTGTAATGATCACACTTGTGTGCCAGAGAATAGTGTGGTGGCTGATCCTATTTTGTAAAGAGCTTTAGGTTAAAATTTATGATTTCTAAGGTTTTTAGGTGCTTCTAAGGTTCCCCTAACCTCTATAAATTGGCCTATAAACATAGAAAAACATAAGCAAGCTTTGGGAGAAGAATTGACTTCTCTTCATGGAAGCATTTCTCGGGTTTATTATTTTCTTTTTTTATTTTATTATGAAGATGATTAACATCAAAGTAATGTGTAAATAAATACTTTAATAGGGCTAGATTGAAGCCCTAATCATGTCTCTTAAATATTTAAATATTGGTGCCTTTGTTACAATCATATTGTGATGCTTAAATTGATTAATTTTTACTTTATTGAATTCCTCATATGAATGTGTTTGGCCAACATATATGCATGTGGTATGGATTAGTTATTTAAGTCAATTTGAATGACAGAGTCCTGGGCTTAATAAAGTGACAAAAGAATCTCACCACGGGTTTTTGGATAATAAAGATGGAAAACTGGGAGTAGACACCCCATATCATAGGCTTCATGTGTTTGTCGATTTCCATAGATTTATGTTTTCCTAAAGAACATCTTATTAGTATATACTCATGCTAAATCCTTTAAGAAATAAAATAATTAGAGTAGACACCCATGCCTAATTCGTTGCTTAAGGAAAATCAATAGCTTAAGGAATATACACCCATGCCTTTAGGTTGACAATCACTAAGAAATCTTGGTACGATTGGAACATTGGCATATTTTATATTATTTGAGTATGATTAGTGGTAAATATCAAAGCTCTTCTCTTTTGTCTATATTAAATCAAAATCAATCTTTTATCTTGTTTTATTTTCGGAATTAATTTTAAGCATAGTTTATACCAATCTTCGTGAGAATGATCTCGTACTTGCACCATATATTACTATTTTGATATTGTGCACTTGTAAGTTAAAACGTACATCTATTTGCCTACTAATGTCAGGTGGATATTTGCACAACAGTGCTCCTTGCAACTGATCCAACAAGTCATCAATCCTTGGCAAAGGATACCTATTCTTGATCGTCACCATGTAAAGTTCGCAGCAGTCAATGCACATCCTCATCGACCCGTCTTTCTTCTTCTGAAGGGCGAAGTGGGTGCGCATTTATAGGGAAAAAAAGGCTGAGGGTATTGTTTGGTATTGTTTACATAGTGGTTCAAAGGCTGTTGCATAAGTTTAGGTATTATCCAAGGGGTTTTTCAAAAGCAAAACGTTCAGGTGGTCCCTAGCGTATCTCATTGCACTTTTTGCAAGCATACATACAATGGTCTCCCTGCGTATGTCCTTTACTAAAGGCAGGAGCATACATATGGTAGGTTAGGCGTATGTCCGACTCTAAAGTCTAAAATTTCCAAAATGCCCCTCTAGGGGTCCTTAGTGACCTAACAACCCAAATTATCCCTTTAACTAAGCTACGTAAGCTTAGTTAATTATTTGAGTCCCTACACTTATTGATTAATAACCTTGGCTTACAAATTTTTTTAAAAAAAGTAAATAATAAAAAGGATCATTTTGAGTTTTTCACTAAGAAACCGGACCTCTTGTGTTGTACCGATTACTCACCTAAATTAATAGGTCAATAATTGGTACGTTTTATTCACAAGTGCACTATTCTATGCTTATTTAATTATTAAGTCATAGATGAAAATTTGAGACAACCATTCTCCAATAAGTGCACTATACTAACATAAAATCATGAGGCCTCAATTTTTTTTTTCAAAGATTTATGTACCTCAAAATTTGATGTGAACCCCGCCAAGAATAACGAGACCCAACAACGAAAGGGAACCCAAGATCGTTCTATGGACAGATTCGAATGGCCTATAATAGCCTTGCAATCCGATCCTTCTCCAATAGAACCAAAATATTTCTTGCCAATTCTTAGCCTTGACCGGATCCTTCTAGAACTTTAATCAAGGTGACGATTCTTTGTTGCCCACGTGGATCATGCTCAATGGGCCCTCCACAAATTTGCTTGAGCCCATAACTCTTGAATGAGTCCATTGAGTACATCATTGAATTCTTTGCTCGTGCCTTCGTAACCGGCCCAATTGGTACTTGAACGAGATCCTCCAAAGTGGTGCCTTGATCTCCATCGCTTAGGAATATTGATCCATTCTACTTGCTATTTTCTTGATTATATATGATCTATCGCTGCAAATGGAGATGGTGTTTTAACAGGGGCGCCCACTTCGGAAAGGGGCGCTCGTATAAGTCACCTCTTCTTTGTAGATGATAGTCTCTTATTTTGCAGGTCAACAAACTCTCAATGGCAATCTTTGACGAATGTGCAAAGAAGATACGAGGAAGCGTTAGGTCAACGCCTAAGTTCAGACAAGACGACTATTTTCTTTAGCAGAAATTCCGCATTGGAGGACGCAGATATTCTGGAGTCAAAATGTTTTGATAAATATTTGGGTCTCCCTGCCTTGGTGGGGAAATCTCGGACAACGGCATTCCGTGGTATGATTGACTGGGTATGGAAACGCCTTTCTGATTGGAAGTTGAAATTTTTGTCGCAGGCCGGGAAAGAAAATTTAATTAAAGTTGTGGTTCAGGCAATTCCTGCTTATTGTATGAGCCTATTTCTTATCCCAAAAGTACTGTGCGCAGAGATCAATTCACAAATTTGCAAGTTTTGGTGGAGCCAACCGGGGAAAGAAGTCGGGATTAGTTGGGACCGCATGAGTTGTTCAAAAGCGGCGGGTGGAATGGGGTTCTGGGATTTTAAATGTTTTAATAAAGCATTGTTGGCGAAACAGGCTTGGCGGACAGCTTAGTAGCCCAGCAGTTGAAAGCTAAATATTACCGGGGAAATACCCTTTTAGATGCACAGGTGGGGTGCAGGCTGTCGTATGCATGGAGGAGTATCCATGTGTCATGCAATCTGCTGAAAGAGGGGCTGATATGGCGTGTGGGGAATGGCTGTTCAATCACAATTTGGAAGGATAGGTGGTTGCCACATCCCTCTAGATTTCGTGTCTGCTCCCCACCGACAGTTTTGGGCCCTAATGCGACAGTAACTGAGTTGCTGGGAGGGGAGAGTAAGTTCTGGAACTCTCAGTTGGTGGAGTCTATCTTCTCGCCTGAGGAAGCGCAACTGATACAGGCCATTCCACCCACCAGTAAGAACCAACCAAATGCACTTATCTGGAGGGGATCGGCTACGGGGACTTTTACAGTGAGAAGCGCTTATTTTATACAGTTGGAGATGAATAAAAGTGGCATGGCTACCTGTTCTACGGATAAGGAGCCAACAGGATTTTGGAAGCAGCTGTGGGCACTTAAAGTTCCTAATAACTAGAAAAACTTTCTCTGGCGCGCTAGTCAGATGCTTTACCAATGAAGGGGAACCTATGCAGAAGTAAAATTTCAGATGATTCCTTGTGCCCAATCTGTGGTTTGACTGAGGAAACGGCATTCCACATACTTTGGCAATCTCGAGCTGCAATGGACGTGTGGAGTATGGGGAGTGTGAAGATTCAGAAGTGTTCCTTCGCGGGACCAAGTTTCAGACAAGTCGTGGAGGGTATACAGCATAAATGTGATAAGGAGGATGTTATCTTGTTTGTGGGATTAGCCAGAAGGATATGGATGAGAAGGAATGAATTCGTTTTTGGAGGATTGTTTGCTTCCCCGCAGGTCCTACTACAAGCAACTATCAGAACAATGGAGGAATACCAACTTGCGCAGGGGTTGAGGGAACCCAGAGCCACAGAGGCAGCCCTCCGGGTTGGGTTAAAGCAAATTGGGACGCTTCCCTAGATTCTCAGAGGGGCTTGTTGGGATGTGGGGTGGTGGTAAGGGCTCATCTGGGGAAATTGGTGGTGGCGAAAAGTACCATTCGTAAGGGACAAACCACCCCTCAGGTGGCTGAAGCCTTAGCGGCATTGATGGCTGTTCGCTTGTGCAGTGCTATGGGGCTACAGCAGGTTCACTTCGAAGGTGATGCAAAAACCATTGTGGAGGAGATGAATAATGGGACTGAAAATCAGAGTAGTTTGGGTATGGTCCTGGATGACTTACGACAGGAAATTCAACCCTTACTGCAATGGAAGATGTCTTTTATTAGGAGAGAAGGAAATAACACTGCTCATGTGTTGGCTAAGTATGCCACGAAGAATGTCATAGATAAGGTGTGGGTTGTCCCACCAGATTGTATTCATGAACTGTTGTTGTTGGAACAGTTTGCCCTCACAGTTTGATTTAATACAATATCAGCCATTTATTCAAAAAAAAAAACAAAAAACAAAAAACAAAAAAAAAACTTAACCCTTTTGGGCTAGGGATGTTACAATGACTGTTATTTACATCATATGCATATATCATTTATTATATATCTATCATGTATAAAATATGCTGTCACGATGTAACTGTTTTTGCTTACTAAACATCTGAGTTCATTACTAAACTGGCATGGACATTATTTGCGTTAAAAATCACAAAGTCTTAGACTTACCCTTTTTCTTTATGTTTTGTCTCCCATTTCGATTATTATACAGTTTAGCCACTTTAGAAGAGAATGCCGTCAGAACAGACATGGGTGTGAGCTTAGGACTTGATCCGTGTGATCTTTGAAAACATGGACCCTATTTGGTTGCGCTCGACGCAGGAGATTGGAGACTCAAGCTTAAGTCTAGGCTTTAATTTGTTAATCTTTTGTGAACAATGTTGATGTTTGTTTATTTTGGGTTGTACTTATTTTCCTATTAATGGTCTGATGACTAGTACATTGGGTGATCATTTATGATATTATGGTGACGTAGTACTTTATCTTTGGTATTACTGTGTGACGTTTTACTATTGTCTCTTAATCCCTTAGTCTTAGTAAAGTCTTTCGCTGTAATTTTGTCATTACGACAAGAAAAGTGATTTCCCAAAGGTTGTGTCCTGGAGGGACATAGTTGGGATAGTTGATGCGATGGGCATGGGCACTCTGATTGGTATCAGAGCTTTTGCATTAAGAGGACTATAGGATAGAAGGAAAAGAGAACTTAGGCCATGATCACACCAGAGATTAGGCTAGATGAGTGATTAGGACTTGGTCGCTTGGTTCTAGAAGAGTCAATTCTAACTCTGCTCTTCGCTACAGAGAATGCCGCCCCGAATGAACCCGGCAACCGGACCTAATGAACTGGAGATTGGAGAGGGAAGTGTTCACCCCAAGCCTGTGGACATTCCCGTGAATGAGGCGACATTCCTAGGAAGTCAAGTGATGGACACGATTGGCTAGTTGGTTTCGGCCATAGATCGCGATTGGGTTGCGAGATAGCCAACTGAAGGGATTGGATGTTCTCTGAAGGATTTCTATAGTCATCACTTGGAAAGTTTTGACGGGAGAGGCGACCATATCCGTGCTGAGAATTGGCTAAATGATGTGGACGAATTGTTAGCTACCCTTGAATGTACGAATGAGCAGAAGGTGGCTTATACTGCTTATGAGCGATGGTGGCAGGACAAGAAAGTGGTGCTTGTAGCAGACTTGGGTTCAGAGACTGCCATTTCTTGGGAAGTCTTTAAGCACAAGTTCAATAAGCATTTATTTCCCCGAGTCGTGTAGGAGGCAAAGGCACGAGAGTTTTTGGATTTGGTCCAAGGAGGGATTGAGTACACTGTAAAGTTTTTGCAGTTGTCGCGCTTTGGGTTATACCTCATCCCAACTAAGGAAAAGAAAGCGAAGAAGTTTGTACGAGGTCTGAACTCTCTCGTATTCAGATCATGATGAGCTATTTCGATATTCAGTATTTCACCCAGATGGTCAATAGGGGCATCGATCTATGAGGAAAGTCTGAAGGAGAATGCGGCCGAGTACGTGGATTAGAAGAAGAGGGCTCATGGAACTGGTACTTCAGTTGGAGGAGCCGGGCCAGCTAAGAGAATGGTAGTGGGGAGTTTTCCATCCTAAAGGTCACAAGGACGTGTACCTCTGGTAACCTCTAGTTTTGTCATAGAAGAATAAGAAGTCAGAGTTGTGCAAGAAGTGTAATCGTGTACACTAGGGACCCTGCAGGATAGCAACCGAGACTTGCTATTGGTGCGGCGAATTTGGTCACTTTAGCAAGGATTGAGTGGGCAAAGGGGTTGCTTAGAAGCCTTTGGCACCAGCTTGGGTTTACGTGCTTGTTCCAAGAGTGCCGGAAGGAGGATCTAAAGTAGTGACAGGCACTGCCCCTATACTTGGCTTTGAAGCTTCAGTTTTGTTTGATTCGGGGGCTACCCACTCTTTGCATTTATAGTGTTCGTAAGGTTGTCTAAACTTGTTGTGAGAACTTTGGAACTTGGTCTAGCTATAACTACCCCATAGGGAAAACTGTGGTCTGTAAGCATCTAGTTTGTGAATGCCCTATTAGCATTTGTGGAAGAGTACTTCCCACAAACTTAGTTGTTCTCCCTATGTTTAGTTACGACGTTATTTTTGGAATGGATAGGTTGACAAGGCATTGGCGGTTATCGACTGGGCTCGGAAGCAAGTGATGCTTACACCATGGGGAGAAGGAAAAGTGACGTACATTGGATCACGAGCGAGGTCTTTACCTCCAACAATTTTGGTAGTGCAAGCTAGGAAGCTTATCATCGGAGGTGATGAGGCGTTTCTGGCATTCGTTGTCACCTCAACGAAGCAAGCAAAGAAGAATCTGGAAGATATACTTGTGGTGTGCGAGTATCCTAGGCACTAATCCTATCTCTAAGGTACCATATTGGATGGGATCGTTGGAGTTGAAGGAGCTAAAAGAACAGCTCCAGGAGCTTCTAGACAAGGATTTTATTCACCCTAGTATATCACTGTGGGGAGTGCCGGTGTTGTTCAATAAGAAGAAGGACGGGTCAATGAGGGTGTGCATTAACTATCGGGTGTTGAATAAGGTGATGATCAAAAATTGATATCCTTTGCCAAAAATCAAGGCTGCTCAGCTTAAGGACCCTGAGTGTGCCAAGATCGTGCAATTGCTTGCGAAAGATAAGTCAAAGGAGTTTTGTTTGAAGAGGACTAGTTGCTCACCAATTTCAAGCAAGTGTGTGTGCCGGGAATCAGAAGACTGAGTAAAGAGATAATGAGTGAGGCTCATCATTCGCCATATATTATGCATCCTGGAGGCACCAAGATGTATCACAATGTGAAGAGGTCATATTGGTGGAACAATTTGAAGAGGGACATTGCGTAGTTTGTGAACCAATGTTAGACCTGCTAACAAGTGAAGGTGGAGCATCAGAGACTGACGGAAACGCTAAAGCCGTTGCTTATATCAAAGTTGAAGTACTGACGGAAACGCTAAAGCCGTTGCTTATAGCAAAGTTGAAGTGGGATGAGATCGCTATGAATTTTATTTTGGGATTACCCAAAACTCCTACTAGGGAAGATTCTATATGAGTTGTTATCAATCGTCTAGCGAAGAGTGCTCACTTCATTCCCATCAAGGTTGAAGATCCAATGGATAAGTTGGCCAAACTATATGTCCAGAATAAAGTTCATTTACGTGGAATTCCATCGGCAAACATTTCGGACAGGGATTCCAGTTTCACTTTGAGGTTTTGGCAAAATCTTCGGAAGGAAATGGGGATGGAGCTAAAATTTAGTACCGCTTTCCATCCTTAGACAGACCGTCAGTCTGAGCGGATGAACCAAATCTTAAAGGATATGTTGCAAGCATGTGTGTTGGAATTCAAAGGTAGTTGGGTTCAGTACTTGCCTTTGATCAAGTTGACCTACAACAACAGTTATCAGGCAACTATTGGAATGCTGCTGTATGAAGCACTTTATGGAAGAAAGTGTCAGTCGCCCTTGTATTGGGACAATGTTGGCGAGAGATAGACGTTGGGGCGAGACCTGATTCAAGACACTCGTGACAAGGTGCGTGTCATTAAAGAAAGGATGAATGCAGCTCAAGGTTGGCATAAGAGTTATGCTGATAACCGAAGGAGGACTTTGGAGTTTGAAGTGGGGGACCGTGTGTTTTTGAAGGTATCTCCTATGAGGGGAGTGATGTGGTTTGGGAAGAAGGGGAAGCTGAGCCTTAGATTTGTTGGACCGTTCGAGATTACTCAAAGAGTGGGGAGGTTGGCTTATAGGATTGCCTTACCCCTAGATTTGGTCATAATACATAACGTTTTCCATGTGTCTATGTTGAGGAAGTACGTCGCTAACCCCGATGTGGTTGTGGAGTACGAGCCATTGGAAATCCAGGAGGGATTAACCTACATGGAAGAACCAGTGAAGATCGTAGACAAGAAGGAGCAAGTGTTGCGTACCAAGACGATTCCTATTGTCAAGGTATTGTGGTGCAATCATGGAGTTGAGGAAATATAGTAAGAAGTGGACCACGACATGCGGAGTCGCTACCCGCATTTGTTTGAATGATTATATATGACTCTTTCTTTTAAGATTATACTTGGACAATATACCTATTTCCATTTTGGGTAAGGGAATAGTTGACTAAGAAATGGTTGTTTTTTCTTCAGGATTATAGCACCTATAGCAATCAACCCGGACTGCGTGTGGAGCTACTCCTTTTGCGAGTGGATAGACTTGGGAGTAGAGATTGACGAGGATTGGTATAGTGTGGACAACATCGAGTACAATGCACTCGACGACCTACGTGGCAATTTTCCACAGCTGTTTGAAGAGGATGATGTACCGATTAACGGATGGGACAAGATAATCCAGGAACGTACCGAGCGTGATGAAGAAGACTCTATGAACGAAAGGTAACATTCTACTCCTCGTTGAGTGTTGTTCTTTTGTTATTTGTCTCGGAATTTCAAGGACGAAATATTTATAAGTTGGGGAGAATGTAGTAACCCAAATTATTAACTAGGCATAAATAGCTTAGTTAGGGGTGTTAATTTCGGCTTTGGGTCACTAGGGACACCAGAGGGGTAATTTGAACTTTTGGGCTGACATACGCTAGGTATGGTGGACATACGCTGCTGTTTGTAGTGCAAACGTATGGGGGGGACCACTGGACGTATGCTCTGTAAACCCTATAGATGGATGTATGCTACTTTTTGAAAACCCTATAGTTAATACCTAGACGAAAGAGGCAGCCATTGAACCATTGGGGAAGAACCACCGGACGTCCGTTTCTTTTTGGGCCTATAAATATCACCTACCCTCTTCGTTTTTTGCACAAGTTTCAGACGCCCTCAGGCTGCCAAAGTATTCCTAGAGTGTTCCAAAGTGTTTTGAGTGTGTTTTGAGAGCGTGTGTGAGGCATTTGCGTGTTTTGGGACATTTGTGAGGCAAAACTCTTGCTTTTTTTTTCAAGGAGGTAACGTTTGATCCTTAGCTTTTAAATAAGTCATTATGCTGATGGTTATATGTATAGTTGTAGTTGCTAGCTTAGTTACGCTTTGAAACTCATTTGGGTTATTGTTTTTGTTAGCTTAGCGTTGTTACATTGCATGGAGGTTATAAACTAGACTTGGAGGCTTTAGGGTGTTTCTAATTGTAGTGAACCAAATATTTAACTAAGCATAAGTGGCTTAGTTAGAATGTTAATTTGGACTTTGGGTCACTATGCCTTTGGACCACTGTGTAATAGTACCGGATGTCCGTCGCTTTCTGGCCCTATAAATAACCCCTCACCCTCGCCCATTTCACACCAAATCCTGAGTGTTTCAATGCTTTCGAAAGAGGAATTCTTGAGGTTTCGCCTTAAGGAGGCAACGCTCGATTTTCTAATCTTTTTAATACTTTGTTATACTGTTCAATTATAGTTCTATATGGCTAGTTGTAGTTATTAGCTTATTTATGCTTTAATCTCGGTTAGCCTAGCGTTTTGATAGCTTAGCGTTGTTGCATTGCATGGTGGTTTCCATTTGTGTTAGGAGGCCCTAGGAAGCCTTTGTTGGCCTTAGGAGTCGGAGAATAGGTAGACAATGGAGCGGACATATGATCTCGTGACCGGATATGGCCGATCGTGACACAGTGGACGTATGGCCTCGAGCCCGGAGGTATGGCTAGAGTCTTACAGGGAAGCACTATTTTTATCAGCCATCCCGCAGCACCTGTTTCCCAGTTATAGAGTTGTGTTTTAGTCGAAATAGAATTTATGATTGTTTCTTAGTATTTAAGGTTATGGAGCCTCAACAGAATTACATAAAAGATCTTTACTGCCTGGGTAAGTACAAACTCACACGGATGCTTTGTTGTTACTTTTCCTGCAATGCACGTATTTTATATTTGTTAAACATGCATATTTTAAAACTCTCATGAAATACATTTTGGAACCACCTGATAAGACTAATTGCATCGTATGACATGGTATCCCGGTATATGCAGTATAATGGCTATGGGCTTACTATACGACTTAACTTTATGATCAATGTGTGTGTGTGTGGTGGGGGGGGGTGGCTTTGGATCCAATGGTTTCGTAACCAATGATGCAGCCATTCCCAATGGATGGTCACTATAAGACATACGTCATTAGCAGTGTGGGCCACATGAGGTCGGACTCAGTCGTGTTACTAGTGTTACGTACGGTACGATGTACAATGACTACGGCACCAGCATTGTACTACAGGTCCCTGAGGACAGCGTCAACCCAACTGAGAAGGGTAATATCTCGAGTACACCATATTATTGAACTAATATTGTTGCTCATGATTATAAGCATATACTATATTGTATATATATATATAATCTGCATGATAATTGTTATCTCATAATGTTGCATGTGTTTTATAAATAAAAGAATTTACAAATTAATGACGAGTACGTCATATGGATTTCTACTCACTAAGTCATCGGAGAAGCAAGAAGCATCCGGTGCAATATGGATTATTTTCCCTTTTTCTCCATATGTACGATTATGCTGTTATAGATAATGGATACCAAGAAGCATCCGGTTATGTTGGAAGATTCGATCCAGGAGAAGCATGAGGACTTATTGCAAGCACCACTTCGAAGGATCTCGTACAAGTACCAATTGGGCCGGTTACGAGGGCACAAGCAAAGAAGTTCAAGGATGTACTCAACGGACTCATTCAAGAGTTATGGGCTCAAGCAAATTCATGGAGGCCCATTGAGCATGATCCACGTTGGCAACAAAGAATCGTCACCTTGATTCAAGTTCTAGAAGGATCTGGTCAAGGCTAAGAATTGGCAAGAAATAGTTTGGGTTTATTCGAGAAGGATCGGATTGCGAGGCTATTATAGGCGTCCAGCTCTTCTTTCCTATTTTAGCTTATTTCCTATGCTGGAATTTTAATTATATTTGGGTCTCATTAGTTAATTAGGTCATTTATATTTAAATGGATGTTTTATCTATATTTTAAGAGTTATTGTAATGGGCTTGGCCCAAAGTCATCTTATCTAGGGTTAGAGATATTTTATGATTGGACAATGGGCTTAGCCCAAAGTCAGTCAAATTAGGGTTAGGTTTTATTTTACAGCCTCTATTTAAATACTCTTTGTACTCCTATGGAAAACAGATTTTGGTTCTTTGAAGAACTACTTGAACTTATCGGGATTTCCCGTGGCGTTCATCTTGACTTATCAAACGAAAATTCCACCACCGTTTGTGGCCTCTTCCTTATACCGAGGTTCTTGTTTGTCATAAACAACGGGTCGAGGTCTTCCATTCGAATCTGTCCATAGAACGATCTTGGTTTTACTTTCGTTGTTGGGTCTTGTTATTCTTGGCGGGGTTCACCTCACTCTTGTTCTTTTCCCCACCGAAAACAGTTCTTGTTCCATAAAGAAAATTTTCTTCATTTCAATCTTGTTTCAGCAAGAAAATAGTTCCTATTCCAGCAAGAAAAATTCTTCCTTTCAGTCTTGTTTCTCACCTTATTCAGGTTTCTTGACCTTTTTATGAGTTTTGGTTGTTGTTCATTTCTTCCTTTCAATATTGTTTTCTCACATTATTCAAGTTCTTGACCCTTTGATGAGTTTTGGTTGTTTTTAATTTTTTTTGAATTGCTGCTGGATTATTTTGAATTAGTTTCTTAAAGTTCAATTAAGAACTAAAGACGACACAAAAGAGTGGAAAGAGGCAGGAGTGTGCGAGACCATAAGAGAGGGTAAAAGCCGTTTAGAGTGAAAACACGAGTTGAGTGAAACACGTGAGGGAGTGCTTGTGAGGATTCTAACCATATTTTGCAGGTTTTATAAAACAAAAAATGTCTGGGGAATCAAGAAGAAGAAGAATTTCGACAACCTGAAGTTCCGAACCTCCAAGTGCAAGCGATGTTAGGGGAGATTAGTTAACCTATTAACGAGAGGTTGGACAAGGTAGAAGCGGGAGCATGAGGGCAATAGGCGGTGGTGCTCTATGGCGGAATGATGAGGGAGAGGCGGAGTTGGAGGATGATCGGTGCCTAAAAGTCTTAGATCCCTTAATTTATATTTATTAGACCTTTAGCATTGTTAATATTTAATCATTTTAGTGTTTTTAGTATTTTTGTTGTGCGAGGACATTGTGTTGAATCATGGTTAGCAAGGGCAAGAAAAGGACTTAAAGAGAAGAAGGCGCCAAAGTGCGTTCGACCGCGCATGCGTTCGACCCTTTTCTGGATCAGCACACCGAGTCATCGCACCGCAGACGGCGGCGCGACACCTGATCGCACTGCAGTCGCCATGGCAGCACCCATACAAGCACGATCGCACGCAAGCACATGCGCGTTGCCGCAGCGGCGGTGTTATGCGTTAGCGATTGATGCGGTCGACGCACCTCCATGTCACTAGCCGCACAGCGATTATTTGAGGTCAGCGTGCTGCGTTCGACCACAAATCTTAAGTAAACGAGTAGTGCGTTGAGCACAATCGATCCAAGCCTATAAATAGGACCTCGTGTATTCATTGTGAAGCACGTTTTGGGAGTGCCTCTAGGGCCCAAGCCCTCTATTTTTCCAAATCCCTCCTAAATTGTCGTTTATTTAATTTATGTTTAATTTTACTTTTAATTAGTCTCTTTTTCCTTAATTTGTTTATATATATATGTTTAGTTCGTATTATTACATCATTTAATTTATGTCTATTCGTTTCAATGCATTTTAGTGACAAAAGTGTATTGATTGTTGTTTGTCATGGCGTCGAAACGTTGCAATCGGAGATACATCGGATATTAGTCTTGGACCATTATTGTTATGACCTCTTGTAATGTTTGCCTCGGTTAGTCCGACAAGATTGTGTAACAATAGGATATACATATGCTTATCGATAGGCGGAAATATGAACAATGCGTTAACGCTCAAAGTATGCCTTGTAGCATACATTAACAAATATGAGCTAAGCATGTTTATATATTAATTAATTAATTGGGAAGTGGATTAGGGGCTATAGTTATTTTATCTCTTTATTTTAATGTTTTTTTAACTTAGTTTAATTTTACCTTTATTTTATTGCATTTAGCTTAGTTTAAATTTCTGCACGTTACCTTTCGACATTGGGACTAGGTTAAGATTTTATTAGTTTAAGCACTTTAAAGTTGATTTTTACAAACACGATTCTACGTGGGTTCGACACTGCACTTACACAGCCACATTACTCGATCGACTAGCAATTGGCGATACTATTTTTGGTACATCAAATTTTGGCGCCGCTTGAGAATCGTGTTTTGTTGAAATTAATTTTCTTGCTTAGATTAATTTTATCTTTCTACTAGTTATTTTTAATTGTGCAATTATTTTATTTTATTTCGTGCTTTTGTATAGATAAAATCCAAAAAAAATTAGATTAGTGTTCTTTTGGTTTTTGGTTTCTGTTTTTGGTTTCGTTGAGTCTGGAATTTCGTACGATGCATTGACGCAACACTCTGCGATCGAGCGTGCCGAGCATTTTGATCCGTGATACTGCGCTGCTGACACGCCTCTGTGCGGCGCTATTTAAACCAAGCGGTCAATGCGTTCGAGCACATCTTATTTTTGCTTTTTCTTATTTTATTTAATTATTTATTATTTGTGGTTATTTATTTACTTGTTGTTCTTAGTTTAATATTTTGTTAGTTTATTTGTTAATTTGTTTAGTTTATTTTTATTAGTTGTAGTTTATTTTTATTTATTTTTGATATTGTTTCGTGTGGGATATTTTGAATTGTTTGGGTGAAGCATGAGTCTTCCGTTTGATTATTTTAATGTTTCTTACCACTATGTACACATGAACCGTGTTCACACTGCTCGATCCTTATCATAGTTTAGATAATTGTCCACATTGGGGACAATTTTCGAGTTTTCAAATGGCGATTGAACACGGTTCTCGATCTAGTTTGAATCTAATCTAATTCAAATGGAACAACAATCTGATTTTTGTGGCATGATCATGCTACGGAAAATTTTCTCAGTTATGACGCACCACCACAGTATCCGCAGTTCGACAACCATTTCTTCCCATTCATATGACTATCCTCCTGAGGTTTTCCTTGGAAGACACTCTTAAGGAATTCATAGAACTAGTAGGCCAACCCACCATTTGCGTCTCATGAACCATCATTAGAAGAATCACTTGAGGGCGTTTAGGAAAAGCAGTCAACCAACCTTGTCAAGAAATCATAGATGCCCATGTGGCAAACAGAAGAAATTGCAAGGTTGGAAGAATCATCAATTAGTTTCTAAATTCAACCTAGTTGAGGAGGAAGAGTTTCAGATTCATGAGATGGCTCATCCTCCCAAGAGTCATTTGAGCAACATTTTCCTCGCTCATGTTGATGACTTGAAGAGGAACCAACTCATGGCTGCCAACAAGCCATACCCATTTTCACACTCACACCTTATCACATGTGAATATTGTTATCATCATTCTCACCGCTTTGATGATTGCCCTTTCCTTAATTATTACATGGCGAAGTTGATAAGTATGCACTTGACAATGCTCAAACCACCACCATACTTGTTGATGAGGAAATTAGAGATGAAGTTGCAAGTGAGTGTAGCTTAGAGGAACTTAAGATAGAATGTTTCACCTCGGATGATTGTGACCTAGACCTCGATAGGCTAGTGATGCAAGATGGAGTGTTGCATGATTTGTGTTTAGAGGATCCTGAGATGGAACACTTTGCTCCGGATAGAGATGACCTAGACTTGGATAGGCTATTTGATCATGTTGAGATTTTTAGTGAGCCTAGTCTTGAGGATCCATCTGGAAGTGTTTTGATGAAATTGAATATGATTTGGATCTAGACAAGTTCCTCGAGCAAGTTGTTAGGTTTAGAGCAGTCTGGAGGATCCTTTGGAAGAGCTTTGCTCAATTTGAGTTTAATTTGGACCTTGACATGGTGCATGAGCAAGCTAAGGCTTTAGTAGATCCCGCTCTGAGAGTGACGAGAATGGAGGAGAAGAACGAGGGCGGTTTGAGCCCCGCCAATTTTAAATTGGCCCAATGACAAGGAAGTGAGTGAAGCTTACTCCCTCACAATCCCTCTCGAGACATATCATCAAGTTCCATCTTTCCAATGTCTCGAAGAGTCATCTTATGTAGAAATCTTTGAGGATTCACACACAAGATCACAAATCTAGGAACCGTGTTCCTAAGTGGATCCCTCGAAACAAGGACAACTACATAAGATGGCTTAACATCCTTCCAGAGGGGTATCTTATTTTAAGGAAGAAAGGATGGAAGGATTGGTTGGACACCCTTATGAGCGGGAAGGTGCGGTATTTTTATTATTATGTTATTTATTTTACCGCATTTTTGATTTATTTTTGTTTTGTAAATAGGTGTGTTTTGTGTTTTGTGCTTGGTAATTTTATTTTGTATATAGTTTTTAAAAAAAAAAAAAAAAAAAAAAAAATTTGCCTTTGCACGTTGAGCATTATATGAAGTTGAGCGTGTAATGCATCAACCTGCCTTGGTGAAGTTCGACCGGCGCCCTTCACCACCTTTGCCGCGTGTGCGTTGAACGAATAAGTTCGACATGCCTTCACACACCTGCGATGCAATTGAGCGTGCTTATGCGTTCAACGTGCTCGGTTTAAACCCATCCGGACACCTTTTAGGTCATTTTTCCCTTCTTTCCCCATTTGCCCCACCGGTGCGAGACCTCCTCCGTCCCTCTCCTCCCCAAATCCAAAACCACCCACACCACCACCTCCCCCACCACGAAACACCACCGCCATTCTCCACATCACCGGCCACCCAAATCCCAAATTTCCCATTTATCCCCAACCCACGAAACCCAATTTCTCCACAAAAACCCCCAAATTTTTTATTTTTTGTTCAAATCAAAGGCACAAATCCACTCTTGGATTGTGCCCCTTGGTTCTAATGTTGGTTTTGTCTTAGAGGGTTGGGCTTAATTCCGTAGGGTTTTTAAACCCTTTATTTTGAGTGCACACCGGTGTTCGACAAATTGCCTCAACGAACCTCCATCATGCCTAGAGGGCAAGGTTAATCATCCGCCATCGAGGTCCCGTGTTACAGCTGACCCAACCATCCATGGAGAGCGGAAGCTCTTGTTGGAGAACACCTTTGCTATCAACGGTGTTCTCCAACAATGAAATCAAGTTGGGCGTCCAGAATTGAAGCGCGGGGTTGAAAAGACTTTTCAAACCGTCACCTCCACTTGCCTGACGGCTGGTCGAGACTTTTACACTCACACGAGGGCGATAGTGACCGGGGAGATCTTTCTCCTCCATTAACGGAAAGGCGTGGAGGTGACCGTCGGACATAGCGGCTGCGTTGAAGTGCAGCCATGAGCGCTCGGACACCTGGCTTAGTGCCCCTCCATGCTCACACTCGAGGGCGTCGTTTCCGATATGTGAGAGCGGCTGTGACGACCGGGACGCGGCCAAGAGCGAAGATTCCTCAAATCTTCTCTTCATAGATATGGTCTTGTAGTAATGTGTGTCCTTTGGGACACAAGACACAGACCTATTTCTCGATTCTACTCATTCCATGAGGATTCGGTGTTCTATTAGGAATTATGCGTCGAGATCCAAATTCGTGAGGAGTACATCATCGAGCGGAGCACACGCGACGTGGGGATTGCCTTTCCTTTCTCATCACACATATTCGAGAAAGATGGGGATCAAAAGTCATGACGGGCGATTCGATAGCCACACTTTGGCTCCATTCATTGGTCGAGTCTATCCCACATGCCTGAGACGCTACCACCCGCCCGAGCCCTGACTGAGCCCATGGACATTCCGAGTTGGTAGAGCATGAGATGGCTTTGAGCGCGAGGGCGACTGGCGGCGGGAGGAGCGGCTGAGGCGAGGAGGAGCAGCTAGAGGAGGATGAGGAGTGTATCACGCGACTCCGACTTGCATTTCGAGACACCCTGGTGGACATACGATCCCAGATCGGGGCGTCGATTTCATTTTGATTTGCGGAGGATGCTTTCGTCGGGCCAGGCTCGAGGTCCGGGAGATGTTCGAGCCATCATGGAGAGCCTCCGGCAGGACCTTCTGACCAGCACCACCGGCACGTAGCGTCTTTGTGGCGTCTTGGTTTATTCACACCCTTGCACTTTGTTTTTATTTCCTATATCAACACACGTGACGGTCGATTTTGAGTTTGGGGGTATTTTATTGTGTGCACATTTTGTTTTTAAATTCGCATTTTATGTTAGTTATGGTTTATTTTCATTGGTGTGTTTAATTTGAACATATGATCACATTGATTAAGGGTTTTGCGTTATGTTACTTTCATGGCATAATGAGATATTGTAGTTCAATTTGAGATTCACGAGCACAATTGTACGTAATTTGTGGGATAAAATCTAGTTTTGGTTTTGTCGGTTTGTAACCTTGAATGCGGTTGGAAAACCATTTAGAGAGATACGTGGTTCATCAAAAAAAAAAAAAAAAATGATGATCATTTGAGCTTTCCACCGAGTAACGGATCTCTTGCCTCATTAAGCAATGAGTATTGGCGTAAAAAAGTGTGAAGTTAGATGTGGTTAGCAAAGCCATTAGCCTTTTGACTCGAGTTAGTAGGTCCTTAGGGGTGTTTTTACGCCTAATGCCCTAAAACCATTTGGTTTGGGAGTCATTGACTTAACGCTTGATACATGGGTCAATTAGAAAGCTTAGTGAAGTTATGCAATAAAAAAAAAAAAAAAATTTGAACCTTGGTTGTTATTTTTAATGTGTTGACCAATGAACATTGAGTGTCGAAGCATACGACTAATGATTGGTTTTGAAATCCCATATTTTTGTGCTAATCTCACTTTCACTAGAATTGATTATTGGATCTCATAATGCCATGTTTGTATCTTGATTGTTAATTTCCTGAAATTTGTGAAGATAGTGTTTGTGTGATTAAACTTGCTTTTGAATTTAAACCATGATCGATATATTTTGTATGATTGAGAATAAAATGTGTGAGATGTTTGTGGGTATCATTCTGAAAAACCCTCACGAGACTTCACTGTCCTCTAGGGAACTCCTAGAGGTTTAAAAACTTATTGCATACTCAATGCAATCGTTTCTCCCACGAAAGTGGACTTATGTTTTATTTTGTTTTCATTTTGTTTTTGCTAAGGGACTAGCAAAATGTAAGTTTATTTGATCGGTGCCTAAAAGTGCTGATTTAGATCCCTTAATTTATATTTATTAGACCTTTAGCATTGTTAATATTTAATCATTTTTAGTGTTTTTAGTATTTTTGTGTTGTGCGGACATTGTGTTGAATCATGGTTAGCAAGGGCAAGAAAAGGACTTAAAGAAGAAGCTGCCAAAGTCGTTGACCAGCTTACTTCGCCTGGATCGCGCAGTGCATACCTTTTATGACACCCAGACGCAAGCGGCACACCATGATGTACAGCTGACGCCGGCAGCACCCATGCAAACGATCGCACGCAAGCACATGCTGCGTTCGCCTTGGCGGCCCTAAGCGGTTATGTGCGTTGACGCGATGCTCTGTCGACGCACCTCCATGTCACCCTAGCCCGCGCTTATTTGAGGTCGAGCGTGTAGCTGCGTTCGACCACAAATCTTGTAAGAAACAAGTATTGCGTTGAGCATTCGTCCGACCTATAAATAGGACCTCGTGTATTCATTGTGAAGCACGTTTGGGAGGTGCCTCAAGCCCTCTATTTTTCCAATCCCTCCTAAATTGTCGTTTATTTAATTTATGTTTAATTTTACTTTTAATTAGTCTCTTTTTCCCTTCGCTTTAATTTGTTTATATATATATGTTTAGTTCGTATTATTCTCATTTAATTTATGTCTATTCGTTTCAATGCATTTTAGTGACAAAAGTGTATTGATTGTTGTTTAATCGTAAGCGTCGACTAACGTTACAACCGGAGATACATCGGATATTCGGTCTTGGACCATTATCCGTTGTGACCTCTTATCTGATGTTTGCCTCGGTTAGTCCGACAAGATTGTGTAGCAACAATAGGATATACATATGCTTATCGATAAGGAAATATGAACAATGCGTTAACTCAAAGTATGCCTTGTAGCATAGGCATAACAAATATGAGCTAAGCATGTTTATATATTAATTAATTAATTGGGAAGTGGATTAGGGACTAGTTATTTTTATCTCTTTATTTTAATGTTTTTTAACTTAGTTTAATTTTCTGCTTTATTTTATTGCATTTTAGCTTAGTTTAAATTTCTGCACGTTACACCTTTCGACATTGGGACTAGGTTAAGATTTTATTAGTTTAAGCACTTTAAAGTTGATTTTAAACAAACACGATTCTCTGTGGGTTCACACTGCGCCTTGCTGACCACATTACTACGATCGACTTGCAATTGGCGAGTACTATTTTTGGTACATCAGAGGACTTTGATGAGCCATATTTGAACCGAGGCAGGTTCTAGCATGGGTATGGGAATAGAGAAGCTAGGATGGGTAGGCCTAGGAGGGATAATGATTGAGGAAACATAAAGATTAAAATTCAATCTTTCAAGGCAAAAATGATCTTGATGTTTATTTGGAGTGGGAAACTAAAATGGAGATGGTGTTTGATTGTCATAGCTACTCGGAGATAAAGAAGGTTAAGTTGGCTGCAATTGAATTTACCGATTATGCCATTGTTTGTTGGGATCATTGATTAATAGGAAGAGGAATAGAGAGCCACCTGTTGACACTTGGGAGGAGATGAAAATGCTTATGAGGAAGCGTTTTGTACCCAGTCACTATTATAGGGGATTGTATCAAAAGTTGTAGAACATAAGACAAGGTTCCAAGAGTGTGGATTTACAAGGAGATGGAAGCTATGATCAGGGCTAATGTAGAAGAGGACCAGGAAGCCACCGTGGCTAGGTTTTTGCACGGTTTAAATCGTGAGATTGCAGATGTAGTTGAGATGCAGCACTATGTTAAGTTGACGGATATGGTGCATCAAGCCACAAAGGTGGAGGAACAATTCAAACGGAAGGGATTTACTAGGAGGGACAACCTATGGCTACCACCAGCCCGGACTATGTTAAGTTGACGGATATGGTGCATCAAGCCACAAGGTGGAGGAACAATTCAAACGGAAGGGATTTACTAGGAGGGGACAACCTATGGCTACCACCAGCCCGTGGAAACAAGCTCCAAAAAGGGACGAGCAGCTACAAAATAAGCCAAAATTTGAACTCTCTAGGAACAACAACTCTAAGACCTACACTACTTTAGGTAACACCGAGGCTACGAGTTCTAAAACATGTGATATTAAGTGTTTTAAATGTCAGGGCCGGGGACACATAGCCAGCCAGAGTGTAAACAAAAGGGTGATGGTGATAAATGCCCAAGGAAAGTGTGAGTTAGAGAATGAGGAAGAAGTAGATGATGATGACATGCTTTCTTTGGAGGATGCCGATAATGAGCAAAATGCTGTGGTTGGAGATTTATTGGCAGCAAGGCGAGTTCTCAATGTGTAGGTTAAGAAGGAAGAAAGTAACCAAAGGGAGAACTTGTTTCATACTCAGTGGTTTGTAAATAACAAAGTTAGCAGTATCATTATCGATGGAGGGAGAAATTGGCTTTTGGTGGAGAAATTGGGTTTTGTTATTTTATACTTTTGTTGGAGAAATTGGCTTTAACAACAATATTGGAATATTGACCCAATAAAGCTAAAATTCAGATTTGATGACAAACTCTGACCCAACATTTATAGTTAAAACGCGAACCAAAGGTGTAACAGACCTCGACCCAACGTTTATAAATAAAACGCAAACCAAAGGTATAAAGTTACAAACCTCGACCCAACGTTTATAAATAAAACGTGAATCAAAAGTATAAAAGAACACAACCTCGACCCAATGATTATAATTGAATCATGAACCGAAGGTGTAAAATTTGAACGCCACAAGGAAGAATCCTTGATAAGTTCATAGGTTCTTTGAAGAACCAATAGATGGAGCAAACCTCACATTTTTAATTTTTTATTTCATCTTCTTCATTACAATGAGTCCATGCTATTTATAATGCATGGTTGAAATCGGAACACAAATTACTAAAGGAAAATAATAAAAGACTAAATAAAATAATCCTAAAATTAATGCTGATTTTGTCTTAAATTAGCAGCTCCTCCAAGAAGAAATCACCTAAGGAATGTCTTGAATAGTTATATCAATCAGCCAATTAATTGACATGGAATTGGAAATGTCTGAAATAGGGATGCCAATCAGTCATTTAATCCTTCCAATCAACCATCAATCAGCTAGCAATGGATCCTTTAATGATGCTTATTGATTCTCATCAACCGGCTTCAATGGCTGAATGACTGTGGCGAAGTCAAGGTGACAAGACAAGTGTTGGAGGCGTTATCCATTGGCAAATATAAGGATGAGGTCCTTTGTGATGTGGTTCCTATGCATGCATGCCATTTATTGTTGGGGAGATCATTGCAGTATGATCGGAGGGCTATGCATGATGGATTCACAAATAAGTATTCTTTTACTCTTAATAGGCAACCTATTACTCTTGTGCCATTAACTCCAAAACAAGTCAGGGAGGATCAATTAAAGTGACTGAGATCAAATGAAAAAAAGAGAGGAAACAATCAATTGCATTGCAAAAAAAAGTGAGATCAAGAGAGCATTAATTTCACACCAGCCCCTTATTGTACTCATGTACAAGGAGGCTCTTTATGTACTAATGATCTCTGTCGATTGCTTTACCAGCGATATTGTTTCTCTTTTGAGTTTGAAGATGTCCTTCGAAGAGGTACCTCATGGTTTACCTCCAATCCGATTGAACATCAAATTGATTTCATACACGGTGCATCAATTCCAAACCGACCGCTTATAGGAGTAATCCGAGACCAAGGAGCTTGAGGCAAGTAGGTGAATTATTGGAGAAGGGGTATGTGCGTGAAAGCATGAGTCCTTGCGGTTCGGTGCTATTAGTTCCTAAGAAGGATGGAACATGGAGGATGTGCGTTGACTGAGCCATCAACAACATAACGGTAAAGTATCGTCATCCCATTCCTAGATTGGATGATATCTTTGGATGAATTGTATGGTTCTTGTGTCTTTACAAAATTGATCTTAAGAGTGGATATCATCAGTTAGGATGAAAGAAGGTGATGAATGGAAAAGCGCTTTTAAGACTAAATATGGTTTGTATGAGTGGTTAGTGATGCCTTTCGGTTTAACTAATGCTCCAAGCACATTTATCGTTTGATGAACCATTGATGGAGATCAAGGCACCACCGAAGGATCTCGTTCAAGTACCAATTGGGCGATTCACGAGCACGAGCAAAGAAGTTTAAGATGTACTCAATGGACTCATTCAAGAGTTATGGGCTCAAGCAAATTCATGGAGGCCCATTGAGTATGATCCACGTGGGCAACAAAGAATCGTCACCTTGATTCAAGTTCTAGAAGGATCCATTTTGGATTCGTAGATCCAAAGAGTTTCAATCTTAGACTCTATCGTGCAGATGGTAGGACAAGTCCTTGTACTTGATGTCTTCTTGAGGATTGAAACTAATTCCATGCCTTCTTTGGACATTATTCCTCTTTATATCAAGTCCTTAAAAAGTATGACAATTTGCTGCATGGCATCCAAAAATGGAATATTGATTTGGACCTACTTGAACACCTCTAGAATGTCCTCAAACTTCCCTCCTTTCTTAGGTGCTTGTAATCTCTCAGGATAAGGCACTTTAGGTACAAATGATGACTCAGCATATCTTTCCTCCTTGCGGTTCTTTCTTGCTGACAAGTGATGCAAGCCATTTGACATGCTAATCATACATGTGGGAATGGAGCTGAATTTGCACAAGACCCTTTGTCACTTCCTAGTGGCCATCCACAACCTTTTTGTGGTTGCTCCTCACATCTATTCTCCATCTGATCTATCCTTTCGTGAATCTGCTCCATCTCCATCTTCATCACTGCGCCTCATCTCACTCATCATGGCCTCCATAAACACTTTGGATCGATCAATTTTGTATCATTTGGCAATGCTCTTACCACTATCTTGAGTCATGATTGTTGCAAAACAAAGGTTAGAAAAAAAAATTAAAAATTAAAAAAAAGGACCTCACGAATCACTCCCTTACGTGTTTACACTCAATAATTTGGATCACTCTCCACACACGTTTCACTCAAAATAATATGGCTCTTATCCTCCGATGTTCTCACCACTCTTGCCTCTTTTCACTCGATAATTCTCTTTTAGTTCTTTTGAAACTAAACAAACAACTCAAAATTTTCAGCAACAATTTTAGTATTTTTTCTTTTGATTTTTTTTGTTTCTTTGTTTTTTTTTCTTTTTTTGGATTGACTAGCTTTTGAGAATAATGAAATAAGATTTTGAAATAATTAGAAGAAGTGAGACCGGACAATAGTTTAGAAATCAACAAAAACAAACAAAGATACATTAAAGTAAGGAAATTCGGATAAGAAGAGATAAATAATGGATGGCTAAAGAAGAAACAAAGAATGAAAGATGTTAAAGGATAGGAAAACTGAACTAGAAACCATACGATGCAAATGATGTGAACCGCCAAGAATAACGAGACCCAACAACGAAAGGGAACCCAAGATGTCGTTCTATGGACAGATTGAATGGAAGACCTCGACCGTTGTTTATGACAAACAAGAACCTCGGTATAAGGAAGCCACAAGCGGTGGTGGAATTTCCGTTTGATAAGTCAAGATGAGCATACGAAATCCCGATAAGTTCAAGTAGTTCTTCAAAGAACCAAAGAGAATAAACCTCACAAGTTTTATGAATAATCAAAATCTGTTCTCCATAGGAGTACAAAGAGTATTTAAATAGAGTGTAAAATAAAACCTAACCTAATTTGGTGACTTTGGGCTAAGCCCATTATCCAATCATAAAATATCTCTAACCCTAGATAAGATGACTTTGGGCCAAGCCCATTACAATAACTCTTAAAATATAGATAAAACATTTAATATAAATAACCTAATTAACTAATGAGACCCAAATATAATTAAAATTCAGCATGAAATAAGCTAAAATAGGGAAATGGGTATGTCCAGCAATGATGATTTAATGCCCAAGCTTCATTCCAACTAAGTCCACGGAACAAAATGCAAAGGCCAAAATGCTGAAATCGGGTCCTGTAGTGTGTTCTTCTAGAACACCATAGCTGCCATTCTTTCATCATTTGAAGAACATGTCAGGTCAAACTTCAAGTTCAGAGTCTCATCTTTCCAACAAAACTGGTTTGAATGCAGAGCGAGAAAGTTATGGCCTTTTAAGTTTGCTGCTATCTAAGCAGACATGTGTTCCACACTTTGACTTCAAGGAAATGTTTTTTCCACTTTGGCTGCACGAAATTCCCTCCCTATCTATCCTAGCTGATTGTCTAGTTACATTAAGTTATTATCCTATGCTTAGAGGGTTGTTCTAAGCTTCTATAAATAAGTGTGTGCTAGTGTAGAAAGCAGTTGGAGTTAAACTAGCCTTTGGCTTTGTGAGAGAGTTATCCTTGTATCTGTATCTCTTTGGTGTGAACCTTAGAGTGGTGAGTTCTTTGTTCTGTATCCTAGTTGTAATCCTTTGGGTGGTGATAATCTATATCCTTTGGTGTTATCTCTTGGGTGGTGAACTTCTATCTATCTTGTGTGTGTGAGTTTGAGTGTTTTTGTTTTAGTCTTTTCTATGATCAAAGTAGCTCTATAATAGCCTTTCTTCCATTTTTGAATGAAACTATTTCTTGCCAATTCATAGCCTTCGGATCCCTAGAACTTGAATCATCATTCTTTCTTTGATTATGCTCAATGGGCCTCCATGAATTTGTGAGCCCATTCTTGAATAGTCCGTTGAGTACATCCTTGAACTTCTTTGCTCGTTTTAACTTTTACTTTGAGATCCTTCAAGTGGTGCCTTGATCTCTCCATCACAACACCTATTTAAAATCACTCAATTTAAAGTTTTAGCAAAGTTAGGTAAAACAAGCAGGTTTTGATTAACTTTTCTTTGATCAAATTAAATGCCTTTCTTGTTCTTTATAACACATTTTCTTAATGACTTTTCTTGAGGTTAGCAAAATAACCTTTCTTTCCTAAGAATTTCCAAAACAGATTTCAAATGCATTACATGTTCTTCCAAATTTTGCTATAAATAGGATATCATCAAAATACACAACTTCTAAACTGAATAAGCACGTAAAACATGGTTTATCAAAGCATAAATGCTGCATTAGTTAAAGAAGCATCACTAACCACTCATACAAACCATATTTAGTCTTAGTTTCCATTCATCACCTTCTTTCATCCTAATATGATGATATCCACTCTTAAGATCAATTTTGTAAGACACAAGAACCATACAATTCATCAGCATATCATCCAATCTAGGAATGGGATGACGATACTTTACCTTATGTTGTTGATGGCTCGGATCAGCACATCCTCCATGTTCCATCCTTCGAACTAATAGCAGGAACCGCACAAGGACTCATGCTTTGCATACTTCTCCAATAATTCATACTTGCCTCTGAAGCTCCGGTCTCTGATTACTCCTATAAGCAATTGGTTTGGAATTGATGCATATGAAATCAATTTGATGATATTGAGGTAAACCATGAGGTACCTCTTGGAAGGACATTTTCAAACTCCTGCAAAGAAAACAATATCGCTCGGCAAAGCACCGAGATCATTAGTACATAAAGAGCCTCCTTGTACATGAGTACAATAAGGCTGGTGTAATGCTCTCTTGAACTCACTTTTTTTGTAATGCAATTGGATTTTTTTCCTCTCTTTTTTCATTTGATCTGTAACTTTAATTGATCCTCCCACTGTTTTGGAGTTAATGGCACAAGAGTAATAGGTTGCCTATTAAGAGTAAAAGAATACTTGTTTGTGAATCCATCATGCATAGCCCTGATCATGCCATGGTCTCCCCAACAATAAATGGCATGCATGCATAGGAACCACATCACAAAGCACCTCATTATATTTGCCAATGGATAATGCCACCAACACTTGTCTTGTCACCTTGACTTCACATTCAGCCATTGAAGCGGTAAGAGGATGTTTCAAGGTAGTTAAAGCCAATTTCCACCAAATAAGTGCTGGCTACGTTTGCATTCTTAGAGTTCAAATTTTGTTATTTTGTACAAACGCTTTTTACTTCTTCCTCTGGTGAAGCCATATTGTCCATAAATCCCTTGTTTGATTGTTCCTCCACCTTTATGGCTTGATCACCATCTCACGATTTCAGTCAAAACCCAGCCATGGTGGCTTCATCCTTGTAATAATCATCCACACTCTTGGAACCTTGTCTTAAGTTCGAACTTTTTATACAATCCCTATAAGATTGGGTACAAAGCGCTTCCTCATAAGCATTTTCATCTCCTCCCAAGTGTCAACATAGCTCTATTCCTCCTCAATTAATCAATAACTGATCCCACCAAACAATGGCATAATTTGTAAATTCAATTGCAGCCACCTTCTTTATCTCCGATAACTATGACAATCAAACACCATCTCCTTTGTTTCCTCCAAATAAGTTTTGGATCATTTTGTCTTGAAAAGATGGAATTTTAATCTTTATGTTTCCTAAACCATTATCCTCTTAGGCTTATCTAGCTTCTCTATTATACCCATGCTCAATATTCAAATATGGCTCATCAAGTCCTCCAACTCTCTTCCTCACATTCCATTAGCATCCCACCTGCTGCCTATTATGTTTTTGTTGCCTTCTATGTCCAACCTCTTGTTAATAGGTTCAGCCTTAACATCCTTCATCTCCCTAACATAACTTGCATTTTGGAGGTTGTGAAATTCTTCTTCTTCTTGATTCTGGACATTTTTTTATAAAACCTGCAAAATGGTTAGAATCCTCACAAGCACTCCCTCATTGTTTCACTCAAGAATTGATACACTTGCCTCGTGTTTTCCTCTATACCCTCTCTTATTGTCTCACACACTCCTGCCTCTTTCCACTCTTTTGTGTCTTCTTTAGTTCTTAATCGAACTTTAAGAAACTAATTCAAAATAATCCAGCCAATTCAAAAAATTAAAACAACAAAACTCATCAAATGTCATGAACTTGAATAAGGAAAACAATATTGAAAGGAAGAAATGAACAACAAAACTCATAAAAGGTCAAGAACCAATAAGGTGAGAAACAAAAAAAGGAAGAATTTTTCTTCTGGACAGAACTATTTTCTTTTGAAACAAGATTGAAATGAATAAATTTTCTTTAACAAGAACTATTTTTCTTCTGAAACAAATTAGAATTTTTTTTTTTTTAATTCTTCTTCATTTTTTTTTTTTTTTTTTTTTTTTTTTTTGATCTGACAAGGGAAATAGAATGAAAATAAAAGATACAAAACTTATCTTAGAACCAAAGCTCTGATACCAAAATGATATGAACTCCACCAACTGGGCGATTGAAAGAGAAAGTTCAATGTACTCAGACTCATTCAAGAGTTATGTAAGATTTGGAGGCCCATTGACCATGATCACGTGGGCAACAAAGAATCACCTTGATTCAAGTTTGAAGGATAATTCCATAGGTGATTTCTTTTCTTAGAGTTTTCTTAGGAAGCTAATTCCATAGGTGATTTCTTTTCTTGGAAGAACTTTTCTTGGAGACAAATTTTGATTCTTTTCTTAGGAAGCTAATTTGATTAAAATCTACCTTAATTTTAGGATTCTTTTTATTTGGTCATTTAGTACCTTTTCTAAGAAGAAGAAATTATCTTTCTTTTCTTCAAATTTTCAACTACATTCCTTCTAATGTAATCTGAAAATTCCATATTCTTGTGTTCAAATGAAATTCCTTCACTAGTGCTTGGTGAATTGTTGCTCAAATCATGCTTCCAAAATTCAAAACTACCATACTCCTTCTAATTCTAAGCTAAAAATTCCATATTCTATGTTCAAATCTGAAATTCCTTGATTAGTTCTTGGTAATTGTTGCTGGAAATTTTGAGTTGTTTGTGTAGTTTCAAAAGAACTAAAGAGATTATCAGTGAAAAGAGAGTGGTGAGAACTGGAGGTAAAATATTATTTTTAGTGAAACATGGAAGTGATCCAAATTCTTGAGTGTAAACAAGTAAGGGAGTGATTAAGGTCCTTTATTTTATTTATTTTATTTTTTTCTAACCTTTGTTTTGCAGCAATCATGACTCAAGATAGTGGTAAGAGCATTGCGAAAATGATACAAAATTGATGATCAAGTGTTTATGGAGGCCATGATGAGTGAAATGAGGTGATGAAGATAGAGATGGAGCAAGTTCACGACGGATAGATCGATGGAGAATAGGCGTGAGGAGCAACCCACAGTCGTAATTTGCGTAGAAGGGAAGAGTTCCGAGGAGGAGGATGAAGAGCGTTATGGTCTGGTTTGATGAAGAAGAAGAAGAAGATGGAGTCCATTGTTAACAATAGGAGACCAGAGGAGATTTGGAGAAGCTAGGAATCAGATAACAACTTGGGTGGTATTAAGATGAAGATTCCGTCCTTTCAATAGATCGATCTGAGGCATATCTTGAGTGGGAAGAAGATGGAGTTCGTGTTTGATTGCCACAACTCAGACAAAGAAGGTAAAATTAGCCGTGATTGAATTTTCTGAATATGCTATTACTTGGTGGGATCAACTTGTGACAACAGAGGCGGAATAGAAAACGACCAATAGACACATGGGAGGAGATGAAAGTAGTGATGAGAAAGCGGTTCGTTCAAGTTACTACTACGAGAGTTGTACAAAAGCTACAAGGTCTTAGACAAGGGAATTGAAGCGAGGATTACTACAAGGAGATGGAGATTGCTATGATCGCTAATGTAGAGGAGGATGGGAGGCCACAATGGCTAGATTTTACTTGCAAGGAGATCCATGATAAGGTAGAGATGCAGCATTATGTGGAATTGGAAGATATGGTGCATATGGCTATCAAAGTGGAACAACAACTCAAGAGGGAGTGGGACATGTGCAGGCCATAACTCTAGTTCTACCTCTTGGAAATCGAGTCATGCCAAGCCACTAGACAAGTCACAAATGCCAAAACCAACCCAAGTCCAAGGATTTCTCAAGTACCAAGCCTTAAAATGGAAAAGTTAATGTATCAGCGGATATTAAAGTTATGTAAAGCAAATTCATGGAGGATTGAGCATGTTGAACAAATAATGACCTTGATTCAAGTTCTGAGGATAATTCCATAGGTGATTTCTTTTCTTGGAGGAGAAGTTTTCTTGGAGAGAAGTAATTCCATAGGTGATTCTTTTCTTGGAGGAGTGCTAATTTGATGAAATCAACAATTTTAGGATTCTTTTATTATTTTCTTTTGTAATTTCTATTTCTATTTAAGAAGAAGATGAAAGAATTTAAAATGTGATTGCTCCATCTTTGGTTCTTCAAAGAACCTATGAACTTATCAAAATTCTTGTGGCGTTGAAATTTATACCTTGGTTATGATTCAATTATAATCATTGATGAGGTTTTGTTACATACTTTTGGTTGCTTTGATAAGCGTTGAATTAATTTGTAAATTTATATTTGGTTGCTTTTATTTATAAGCGTTTATTGTTACACCTTTAGTTCTTTTTATTATAAACATTGTATTTGCATCTCTGAATGGCTTTCTTGAATCAATATAGTTGTTTCTCAGCATATCATTGAGGAATCAGAATTAGTTTTCAAAATAGGATTGTGAAATTTTAGGTTATTCAAGTCCTTTTCTTCAAGAATTTGATATTTTAAAAAATTAACATCTTTTATTTTATTTAATGTTTAATGTCTTCTCTTTTTAAATGAGGACTTCAACTAAGGTTGATGAATCCTTCAATTTATAATTTTTTTGACAAAACATCACTTTAGATGGCAATATGATTTATGTGCAATTTCATTTTGAGAGCAGATGGACCAAACCAAGTCTTTGTTAAGGTGGAAGGATGATTAATGAGGAAGATCAAGATCAAAATATAGTGATAATGAGATCAAACTAAATCCATCATGATTTTTATAGATGGAATTGAATGTTGGAAAGAAATGAAAGGTTAAAAAAGAAAAATCATCAATAATGATTGAAGTGTTTTAATGATATGTTATTTTGACCTTTAACATTCTTTTTGTTTAATTTGACAATTTCAATTGTTTACATTTTAGAAATATTGGAAAAAGTTGATAAATTAGTTTTAAACATTTTGGAAAGGATTGAAATACTTGTAAATGCTATATGAAATGTTCTATTAGAAGTACCATTTGGTACAATCTTTATCAAATGAGGAACAATTGAATAAGTATTAACATAAGACTCAATTCAATTATTTTCAAAAAATTTTATTGTTGAAAAATAAAAGTAACATTTGATCAAGGGATTATTCAAGTCTAAAAATAAAAGAAACAAATTCAAAGATTTTTATTCACTTGTTGAGATAATGATATTTTTTGACATGTGTTTGAGTTATTCATGTTTGATTTCAAGAACTGATGGGTAAAAAATTTGAATTCATTAAATAAATTGCAAACAAATTTGTTTGATCTTAAAATGGTTATGAAGTTGATGATTCTTTAAAGTTATAAAATTTGGAACATAAGACATCTTATGGTGGTTACATTCATGAACTTTGTCATTGGTAAGAGATAATGAATGTGAATGAAAACTTATACATACAAAAATATGAACATTGATTAAATACATAGAGAAGATTTCTAACAACAACATGAGATGAGAAAAAAGGTATAACAAGGGAAGGATAGATGAATAATTGTCAAGTTTAAATGTGAGAGATTTTATTGTATCACAAAATAATTATTGACATGGATTTGTTCATAGTTGTGAAAATTCAACTTTATTGGTTAGAATTTTTTACCTCTCATGTAGATAACATGAGGAGAATCTTTTGAGAATCAACTTAGGTAAAAGTTTTGATGGTGTCAACTAAAACAAATTGTGAATTGATGGGATGGTTGTATGTTCAAAATATTCTTTAAAGTTATCAATGACGCTTTTGGACCATTTACTATTGGAAGATGCAATCGCCAGAAGGCGTCACCACATATGACGTTCACATTATCATAAAACTTCCCGTCACTTGCGCTGTAAATGGGTCCTTGGTACGTTTCTGGTTGCCACGGGATCAATGACGCTAACTTAAAACTTGTTCATTGTCCGCTACAGGGATGAACTGTTTATGAGTCACGACATCTTACTAAGGGCGTTCTCATTATCTTTCAACTTCTCGGCAGCTCATGTCGGATTCCAGGTACCTGGCGTCCCTACGCGCCGTCGTATGAGAATCTAGTCCTTCGACTAGTGAGCTAACTTGGACCTAGGTATGGGAGTTGTTACGCAGCGTGTGCTGCTTATTTTAAGGTAGAGGTCAGGATCTTCCCTACTTTAAGTTAGTCCTTTCGTTAACGGTACTTGCATAGTGTTTCTGGACTTGATGATGTTCCTCTAGTTTACTTCAAGATGGAGATTAGTAATACTTTCCTGTCATTGACCTTGCAAGCTTAAGCTAAACGTGACTTTCATCTTTACGTCTCATAATACGTATGCTGGATATGTTTGCTCAAGTGCTTATAAAGTTTTTTCAAAAAAGTTTGATCAAGCTCCCAGTGTAGCAATTGCTAGAACCTTTGACAGATAGGTAGGTCTTTACTAATCTTTTTCGTTATAAATGCTAACTTATGTGCCGGGCTAGCTCTTTGGATTATCGCGTAATTGGAGTTTCTTGCGAAAGTGAGTTTTGATCAGTTTCCAATCTTACATATCAGCTACAGTTCATATTTTTACGCAAGAGCGGGCACAATACCCGTATATGACGGATAGGGATTTCCTTGCCAATTCCGAAGACGCCCCTAAATAAACTTTCCAGCTCTACACAGTTGGACTGCACTTAGATCCAAGATGATCAAAGAAGCAATTAGTGGATGTACTGATATAAGAAGTTTTTTGGGCTGATTTCAATTAGTTGTTCTATAGCGAACAAGCGAGGGGGCGAATGGTTTCAAACTTGCTGGCTGCCAAATTAAAGGAAGATGAAGGAAGTGGACACTATTGATGATTTAATCCAAGCTATTAATGTCGATATCTTGCTAATTACGGTAGACTTTCGTGCATACAAACTCTTTCCGAATTCAAATAGCTCTTGAATGCAACCCACAGACGTTGTGGCATTAATGGCAAGCGGGATCAGTTTTTAACTAATGGGTCAATGATCCTAAAACTCCCTATCAATTTATGGGGAGCGACTTCAGTTCGTGCATACATGTTACGTCTTAATATTTAATCTAGGTCTGATGTGTTACGTGTTTAATTTTCCCATTCAATCATTGATAACTCATTATTAGGTGATTTTGTCTTTTTAGAGAACCATGCTTGAAGTTTATTTCAAGGCTGTCAACGTATTTTCTTTCATATTAAGAAATCACGCCAATTATAATAAAAGCAGGGTCTTTTGCAAATAAGATTTTCTTGTTGAAAACTATCCAAGTGGAAACTCTTTTATATGTTTGCTTCTTCAAGGTGGTTTTCGAAAAGAACCATAAGTTAAATTGTCTTCCTATACCGTCAAGAAGACAAAGATACTCATTCAAGGAGCCTAAGTCTTCCTGAAAATCGGCATAAGAAAAATTTTATTCTAAAGCTTCGCTTGCTTCATGAGGTTTGTCAAACACTACGTCCCATAAGTATGAAGGATCTTGAAAAGTGGTATTGACGAAATTCAAAGTTCTGAGAGACATCACGCGTGAAGTTTTGCCGAAGAAATTAATAGCGAAACTGCGCTATGTCGGTTTGATGGTACGCTCCATGTAGCACGAGCATCTATGCGCTTATGATGATGCAGCTCCTTCTTTATCGATCCGCTCTTTCTTGTCGCAAAGAAGTTGTTTGGTTCGAAATTTTCGCAGTTAAGCGTAGTAATGTTGGGTCGGGGGGTCGGGGAGCTAATCGGTTGGGTCTGAATGGTTCTGAGGAAAGCCCACTGGGGTTGGGCCTCGATGACGATTGACCTAGTGAGGATGTTAGTAAGGATCCTAGGGTGACGTCGCACAACCTTGCAGCCGACGTTAAAATGTAGTTTGGCCAGTTGTGGCGGGTCGTTTTGAATTTAGGCAATACCGACAATTCGATGCTGGAGGTTAAATGGGCGGGGATTGTCGAAATCCTAACTGTTGAGTTGCCTCCGTGTTTTGTTTCTTGTTATCATTCTATCTTGTTTTATTTGTGTTCTTATTCCTTGTCTTTATTTTGTATTTGCAAAGTTACTAATCGTTATTTATTACGTTTTTCAATCATGTTCGGGAAAAAAAAAAAGAGAAGACCATGGGATCTGTTTGTTGTCAGTTAAAAATCGCTAGTTGCCTCGTATATTTGAGCCTTACGCTCAGAGGTGAAAGCCGATACGTTCTACTAGCGATTTTCCTATGAAGATTTAATCCTTCAGATAATTGTTTTTAGTTTCTTACGAAGCTATTTTTCAAGTACTGGCGTCCTCCTCCCGGGTTCCAAAATGTCTCGAGAGTATAATTCCATTGATTACTTTTTTCTGCGTCGACCTGATGTTTCTATAATTTTTTTTTTTTTGCAGAAAGTTTTATTCGCTGTTTTTAATAGTGTTTCACGTCTCATTGTACAGCGTTGTAATATCTATTCTACAACCTTCAAAGTTGACCAAATTTCCGATTTGATTCGTTGTTTCATAATATTCTCCTTTCTTCAACATGTTAATTTGTATTCGTATGTATATAATATATTCCTTGGGGTGGTATTGTATCATTGTGAATTAAATTCTACAAGTTGAATTTTTGATCAAATTGTTAGTTCAATAAAGAACAGAGAAGGAGCCCAGTTTGTTATTATGGGGTGGTCCCCTTTCCAGTCACTGTGAGCAATTCAAAAGGCAAGAGTGTGAGACTAATATCGACAAAGAAAAATGAGCCAATTTGAAACGTCAAAGAAAAACACAGGGGCGTTTGGGATTAATCCCTTGATACATGCTTTGTTCTCACGGCATTGCATTCTAATGAGTGCAAAAACGTTTGGATCATTCACTCTAGTTTAGGAATTGTGAACGAATTATTTCTAACATTTTCTATTGTAGCCCTAGACATTCAACGCCACAGCATTAGTAGTTCAAATCCCCCTCCCCCCTCATATTTCCGGGTCTCGTATAACATTAGCAGTCAAAAAAAGAAGTATCAAACAACTGTCAAGATAAGAAGGGAGGGTCGCCGATCTTCATTTCGGCCAAGACTGACTAGACATAAATCGTTCATGCATTCCAGAGCGTTATAGTCAAATTAACTCGGGTTGAAGGCGGAATTTGAGCGAATGGATGGATAGCGCATAATCGGAGCGTATGGTGCCTGCAATGAGTGTCATATTGATATTACATTACTGGGATGAGGGCGGCAGTTATTGCATTTATTGCGTAATGTGGCGTGAACTCCAAAAAACGGCATCCCGAAGAGTCGCGGTCAAGAATGCTATCGCTAGTTGCTCTTTAATCGATTCGCTTCATAAACTTTGAACGCCGCGGAGCACTGCAGAACACATGTGACCAAGTAGGCGATCCCATTGATGATGCCCACCTCCGCCTATGAACATAGAGTCTTCTGGAACAAGAGGTTGA
>CP054674.1:17731676-17751676 GCA_013348765.1 Carpinus viminea
TAGTTCTTCAAAGAACCAAAGAGAATAAACCTCACAAGTTTTTATCAATCATCAATGTCTGTTCTCCATAAGAGTACAAAGAGTATTTAAATAGAGGCTGTAAAATAAAACCTAACCCTAATTTCACTGACTTTTGGCTAAGCCCATTATCCAATCATAAAATATCTCTAACCCTAGATAAGATGACTTTGGGCCAAGCCAATTACAATAACTCTTAAAATATAGATAAAACATCCATTTAAATATAAATAACCTAATTAACTACTGAGACCCAAATATAATTAAAATTCGAGCATAGGAAATAAGCTAAAAATAGGAAACAAGAGCTGGACGCCTATTATAGCCTTGCAATCCGATCCTTCTCGAATAGACCCAAACTATTTCTTGCCAATTCTTAGCCTTGACCGGATCCTTCTAGAACTTGAATCAAGGTGACGATTCTTTGTTGCCCACGTGAATCATGCTCAACGGGCCTCCATGAATTTGCTTGAGCCCATAACTCTTGAATGAGTCCGTTGAGTATATCCTTGAACTTCTTTGCTCGTGCCCTCGTAATCGGCCCAATTGGTACTTGAACGAGATCCTTTGAAGTGGTGCCTTGATTATCATCATTCCCCTCCTCTTGAAAAGGATTTGCCCTCAAATCATCACCTACATCAAAAGGACTAAAGTCAGTAATATTAAAAGTGGCACTTACATTGTACTCACCAGGTAAGTCTAGCTTGTAAGCGTTGTCATTGATACGCTCGAGGACTTGGAAAGGACCATCTCCTCTTGGGAGCAATTTGGAATGTCTTTTCGCCGAATCTTTCTTTTCTCATATGCAGCCAAACCCAATCTCCAGGTTCAAAAACCAGCTGGCGACGTCCCTTGTTGGCTTGTGTGGCATATTACTCTGCTCTTCGCTCAACGTTGAGTCTTGCTTTCTCATGAATCTGCTTAACAAAGTCAGCTTTCTTTTTGCCATCTAAATTAACATGCTCCGTCAAAGGTAAAGGAGATAAATCCATGGAGTTAAAGGATTAAACCCATATACAATTTCAAATTTTGGTAGCTATGAACTTCTCTATTATATGCAAACTCAACATGTGGTAAACATATCTTAGAAAATATGCAAAAACCATGCAGCTCATCTAACATATCATCTAAGCGTGGTGGGATAGGATGACGATACTTTACCGTTATGTTGTTGATGGCTTGGCAATCAACGCACATTCTCCACGTCCCATCCTTCTTAGGTACAAGTAAGACCGGAACCGCAAGGGCTCATGCTCTCCCTCACGTGCCTTTTTCCAATAATTCACTTACCGTTGAAGCTCCTTTGTCTCCTCGGATTGCTCCTATAAGGTCGGTTTGGAATGGTTGCATCGGGCACAAAATCAATTTGATGTTCAATCCCTTGGATTGGAGGTAACCCATGTGGTGTTTCCTCAGGGAAGACATCCTCGTACTCCTGCAAAGGAGAAGCAATAGAACTAGGCAAAGCAAGGTCAAGTTCGTTAGTGTTTAAAAGTGCTCTTTGTACAAAAAGTACAATCATCGGCTGATTTGAAAACATTGCTCGCTTGATCTAACTAACTTTTGCATAGAAATTCTTTTGTTTCTCTCTCGATTTTCTCTCAAGGGCCAAACTTTGATTTTCTTTTTCTCTCATTTTTCTCGGCCTCTCTCTAATTTTCACTCTTTTCTTTTGATCACTCTCTTTGATCACTCTCCTTGTAATCTCACTTGATCCTCGTATACTTGTGGTGTCAATGGTACAAGAGTGATTGATCGTTGATTAGTACAAAGAGTACTTGTTCGTAAAGCCATCATACTTCACATGCCTATCAAACCGCCATGGACACTAGCAATAAGTGTCCCGCTTGCATCGGTACTATATCACACAACACTTTATCTTCAGATTTACCGATTGAAATGCAACTAACACTTGCTTGTTCACCCTTATCTCACCACTATCATTTAGCCATTGTAACTTGTACGGTCTAGGGTGCTTTACCATGGGCAATCCCAATTTCTCCACCATAATTGTGCTTGCAACATTAGTACAACTACCACTATCAATAATCATACTACATACCTTGTCTTTAACATAGCACCTAGTGTGAAAGATGTTCTCCTGTACTTCATCAACTCCTTTTGCTTGCAAGCTCAATGCTCTTGCCACCAATGTCAATGCATTAGGGGCTAAATACTCCTCCTAAAACATCCTCCAATGGCGGCATGCATGTCATCGGTGTCGGAATCTTCACAATCGGTCACAATTTCACCATTGGCTTGCAACACCATGACTTGCTTGTTTGGACATTGACTTGCTATGTGGCCCCGCCTTGACATCTAAAACATTTAATGTCACGATTCCTAGAGGTAGAGGCTTCGATTTTATCTTGAGGAACGCCTGGTGGTCGCGGACTTGGGTTCGGTTTGGCATTTGTGACTTGTCTAGTGGTTGGCATGACTCGATTTCCAAGAGGTAGAACTAGAATTATGGCCTGCATGTGTCCCACTCCCTCTTGAGTTGTTGTTCCACTTTGATAGCCATATGCACCATATCTTCCAATTCCACATAATATTGCATCTCTACCTTATCATGGATCTCCGGTTTAAGCCAAGTAAAATCTAGCCATTGTGGCCTCGATCCTCCTCTACATTAGCGCCGGATCATAGCAATCTCCATCTCCTTGTAGTAATCCTCACGCTCAACTTATCTAAGACCTTGTAGCTTTTTGTACAACTCTCGGTAGTAGTAACTTGGAATGAACCGCTTTCTCATCACTACTTTCATCTCCTCCCATGTGTCTATTGGTCGTTCTCTATTCCGCCTCTGCTTGTCAAGTTGATCCCACCAAGTAATAGCATATTCAGAAAATTCAATCACGCTAATTTTACCTTCTTTGTCTCGAGTAGTTGTGGCAATCAAACACGAACTCCATCTTCTTCTCCACTCAAGATATGCCTCAGATCAGATCTACCTTGAAAGGACGGAATCTTCATCTTAATACCACCCAAGTTGTTATCTTCGCGATTCCTAGCTTCTCCAAATCTCCCTCTGGGTCTCCTATTGTTAACAATGGACTCCCGAACTTCTTCTTCATCAAAACCTGACCCATAACGCTCTTCATCCTCCTCCCTCGGTGGAACTCTTCCCCTTCTACGCAAATTACGACCGTTTTGTGGTTGCTCCTCGTGTCTATTCTCCATCTGATCTATCCGTTCGTGAACCTGCTCCATCTCTATCTTCATCACATGCCTCATCTCACTCATCATGGCCTCCATAAACACTTTTGGATCAGTCAATTTTGTATCATTTTCGGCAATGCTCTTACCACTATCTTATGTGTTTACACTCAAGAATTTGGATCACTCTCCACTCGTGTTTCACTCAAAATAATGTGGCTCTTATCCTCCGATTGATGCAAGCCAAGGAGCTGGACATGCTAATCATACACGTGGGAATGGAGCTGAATTTGCACAAGAGCCTTTGTCACTTCCTAGTGGCCCAATTACAAGTGGAGCTGAACTTGGACAAGACCCTTTGTCACTTCCTAGTGGCCCAATTACAAGACTTAGAGCCAAATGTTTCAAGGAAGCACTAAATGGGCTAATCCAAGAGAATGGGGTTGACTCTAAAAAGACCAAGATGGGCCCAAATAATGATCAAGGTTTAGTCCATGTCATCAAAGCAATTGATGAGGTTAATTAGCATGGTTTTCCAGTAAGGTTTGACCATTGAAGGGTGTGTATTTGTTGAAGTTTCTAGGATATTAAGTAGAAGAATGAATCTAGCCATCTTTTGGTTGTCTCTAGAAGTCCAATTAGTCTAAAAACATGGGGACTTGTTATGTTAATATTTGTATAGCTTTTACAGCTGTTGTTATGGCTTTTTCCTATGCTTGGAGGGTTGTTCCAAGTATATAGGTGGATTATTACGAATTTGAATGAGATTGGCTTTTTTTTATTGTCATTGTGAGAGGTTTTGTGTTCCTCTCGGTTCTTGAAAGAACTCTTTGAACTTATCAAGTTAATCTTGTGGTGTTCAAACAACCAAACTTATCACCTTGATTCTTGAGAGATTCTTAGGTTTCTTGGTGTGGCGTTTCAATCCTTCGTAGTCTTGGTTTTCATCTGGTTAGGTGACGGGTCAAGACTCAACAAATCTTGTCTTCACGATCTTGGGGTTCCATACCATCATTGTTATCGGGTTTCATCATCATTGTTGGTGGAGTTCATATCACCGATGTTCTCACCACTCTTGCCTCTTTTCACTCGATAATTCTCTTTTAGTTCTTTTGAAACTATACAAACAACTCAAAATTTCCAGCAACAATTCACCAAGAACTAATCAAGGAATTTCAGATTCGAACATAAGGAATTTGGAATTTTTCAGCTTTGAATTAGGAGTATGGTAGTTTTAAATTTTGGAAGCACAAAATAGTTTCGAGCAACAATTCACCAAGCACTAATCAAGGAATTTCATATTTGAACACAAAGAATATGGAATTTTTCAGATTAAAATTAGAAGGAATATGGTAGTTTGAAAATTTGGAAGAACATAATAGTACTTTTTTTTTTCTTCTTCTTCTTCTACGAGTCTATCTCTCTTTTCGTTTTTTTTTTTTTGGATCAGCGACTAGTTTTTAAGAATAATGAAATAAGATTTCGAAATAACTAGAAGAAGTGAGACCAGACCAATAGTTTAGACAACAAGAATAAACAAAGATTAAACGGTAGGGTAAAGAAAATTCGGCTAAGAAGAGATAAATAATGTGGGCGGCTAAAGAAGAAACAAAGGAATGAAAGATGTTAAAGGATAGGCAAACCTGAACTAGAAACCGTGCTTTGATACCAAATGATGTGAACCCCGTCAAGAATAACGAGACCCAACAACGAAGGGAACCCAAGATCGTTCTATGGATGATTCAAGGATGACTCACGTTGTTTGTGACAAACAAGAACCTCGGTTTAAGGAAGACGCCACAAACGGTGATGGAGTTTCCGTTTGATAAGTCGAGATGAACGCCACGGGAAATCCCAATAAGTTCAAGTAGTTCTTCAAAGAACCAAAGAGAATAAACCTCATAAGTTTTTATCAATCATCAATGTCTGTTCTCCATAGGAGTACAAAGAGTATTTAAATAGAGGCTGTAAAATAAAACCTAACCCTAATTTGACTGACTTTGGGCTAAACCCATTATCCAATCATAAAATATCTCTAACCCTAGATAAGATGACTTCGGGCCAAGCCCATTACAATAACTCTTAAAATATAGATAAAACATCCATTTAAATATAAATAACCTAATTAACTAATGAGACCCAAATATAATTAAAATTCCAGCATAGGAAATAAGCTAAAATAGGAAAGAAGAGCTGGACGCCTATAATAGCCTTGCAATCCGATCCTTCTCGAATAAACCCAAACTATTTCTTGCCAATTCTTAGCCTTGACCGGATCCTTGTAGAACTTGAATCAAGGTGACGATTCTTTGTTGCCCACGTGGATCGTGCTCAATGGGCCTCCATGAATTTGCTTGAGCCTATAACTCTTGAATGAGTCCGTTGAGTATATCCTTGAACTTCTTTGCTCGTGCCTTCGTAGAATCCCAACCAATTGGTACTTGAACGAGATCCTTCGAAGTGGTGCCTTGATCTCCATCAGAGCATAACATTAGTGCTACATTTAATGTTTATGATCTTTCTCCTTTTGAAGAGAGGGGGAATGATGGGAATCAACAAGCATCATTAAAAGATCCATTGCATGTTCCAGTTGGGCCTATTACTAGAGCAAGATCCAAGATGACCAAAGAAGCAATTAGTGGGCTGATTCAAGAGATTTGGGCTGGTTCTAAACGAGCATTCAAACTTGGGCCCAAAGGAAGATGAAGGAGTAATAAATTTAATCCAAGCTATTGATGGGGCTGATCTTGCTTAATTAAGTATAATTTCCTTAGAAAATGGCGTGATTAATGGCTGATTAGAATGATTGATTGACTGATTGACATCCCTATTTCACCTTTCTTGTAGGAGTCGCTAATTTAAGACAAAATTAGCCTTAATTTTAGGATTATTTTATTTTGTCTTTTATTATTTTCCTTTAGTAATTTGTATTCCGATTTCAACCATGCATTATAAATAGCATGGACTCATTGTAATGAAGGACATGAAATTAAATATTTAAAAATGTGAGGTTTGCTTCTTCTATTGGTTCTTCAAAGAACCGAACTTATCAAGGATTCTTCCTTGTATGCCCAAACTTTATACCTTCGGTTTATGATTCTTTCATAATCATCGGGTCAGGGTTTTACTTCTTTATACCTTTGGTTCGCGTTTCAATTATAAACGTTGGGTCAAGGTTTGTTATCAAATCTGAATTTTAGCTTTCAAGGGTCAATATTCTAATATTGTTGTTGGGTCTCAATAGCATATCATTGAGGTTCGCATCACCTCTTCATGATGAAATCTTGGCAATGGATTGCAGTAGTTGATTATTGGCCTCAAATCTGGTTAGAATAGCTGAAACCTTCTCTTCAAAGTCAAAACTCTTCGGAGGAGGTGGCTTAGCCTGATACTACTATTGTGGAGCTGATTGATATTGAAAGGAATTTGATTGATCATAGAATTGCAAATATAATTGATGGCACAATTCATGAAATTGTGGAACATGATTTTCAACAGCTTAAGCTTGCCACGAGAGATGACACTGGTGGCTCCATGCTGGGTTATAGGAATTAGAGTAGCGGTCATTCCCTGATCTAGAGAATGATGTGTTCATATGCTCTCTCATAAGAATAGTTAGAAAATTTTCTTGTTGAAGGACAATCTCTAACATGGTGATAAGGATTATAGCAATATGAACAAAAAGAAAGTAAAATAACAAAAGAAAAATAAAAACAGAAATCGAAACTCGGTTTCTTGGAACCAGGCAAGCTGCCGTAGGTCCACTCGATCACAAAATGGCTAGGCTAGAGTGCATCCTGTCTAGCTATGCGATTGGTTACACTAGCTTGAGCGCACCATCGTAGAACAAACAGAATTGTAGACAAAATATCGAAATAGATTGAAATTTAAAAACAAAATTAACTAAACTTAAGAAAAAAAAATTATAAACACAATTTAACGCAATCCCCAGCAATGCGCCAAAAACTTGTTGTTGCAATAACGCACCTAAATCAATAGGCAAATAATTGTATGTTTTACTCACAAATGCACAAGATCAAAAAGATAATACAACAAGCAAATATGAGATCATTCCCATGAGGATTGTGTAAATTATGCTTGAAAATAATTTCCTAATTACTTAACTTAATTAAACAAGATATCAAAGGTTGAGTTGAATAATAAGAACGAAGGTTAGTGTTTTGACATCCACCACTAATCATACTCAATTAAGAAAAAACAATATACCTATGCTAACAATTATATCAATATACTTAATGTTTGCCAACCTAAGGACATGGTATCTACTCTTTAAGCTATTAATCTCCTTATGCAACGACTTCGGCATGGTATTTACTCGAATTCTTTTCTGTCCCAAAGGATTTAACATGATACTATGTTGTTCTTCAAGAAAGCATAAATCTATAGAAATTAACAAACACATGAAGCTATTGCATGATATCTACTCCTGGTTCTCCATGTTGATGAATCCAAGAACCCATGAAGAGGATCTTTTGTCACTCTATTATGCCTAGGACTTGGTCATCCAAATTGACATAAATAACACATCAAAACACATGCATATGTTGATCACATTCATATGAGGAATTCTATTAAACAGTAATTAACAAAGTTAAGTACTCAAATATAATTGCAACAAAAGCGCCAATATTGAAATCCTAAAGAGACATAATTAAGGCTTTAATCAAGCCCTAATTGAATTATTGGAAAATGCTAGGGGTTCTCCCCATAGTGTTCCCCTGGCGTTTTTTCAGTCTTACGTAAAACATGATTTAAGAAAAACTAAAATTGTAGTAGCCTCCACCACCGATTTTTTTAAGCATTAGTACCAAATTTAGAATGATCAAATCCATTTTGGGTGATACCATTCCTAAAGGGTTAACCTTCCACCCTTAGGTTTTAGTTTTGAATCCAAAACAAGTTTTAAAGTATTAGAACCTAACTATTAACTTATAAAAATTAATCTGTTGGCAAAAAAATTGTATTACAATTTTATTTTTTCTTAAATCATATTCTACATAAGACTAAGAGAATGCCAGGAGAACACTACGGGGAGAACCCCTAGCAAATCCTTAAAATTTTAGTTACATATAATGAATAAAAAGGAAACGAAAACCAAAAACGCTTTTTGATTGAGCCTCCAGTTCCTTTCTAGCTTCCTCATCTAGATTCTCCCTATTTCTCAATGGGTATAGATCTATTCATTGGATTAGGGAAACCCGTGGGTCAATCTCTAAGTCCAAAAAGGAGACTGAAAACCTAATCTGATGTGGAAAAGGGGTCTAGCCACATGTTGGGTGCTCGATTGTGCTTGATCCCATGGTTGTACGCTCGGGCACATGATCGCACTCAATCCTTGCTCTTCGCTACAAACGTTGATGTGCTCGAGCCTAGTGTTGCCTCTGCTCAATCCTTAACTCTAGCTTTTTCTGAAATTTTCCTTTAGTCTTGGAACTTAAATGCTTACTTTTCTTCAAAATCCTCAAATTTGCAAGAAAAGACAAAAACAACACAAAAACATCAAATTATAACAAAACTAAGAGCTTAACATATTTGAATTAAGGGGTTTTAATGTGTAACATTTAGCACTTATCAATGGCTGAGTAGCACTAGTATTTAGTAGCTCCTGCTCCCACCTATTTATTTGATGAAGGTAAACTCCTTTGCTGTATGCTCAAAAGTATGTCTCACGGCCATTCGTAATATAATTCCTCAAGTGTCAATTCCTTTGAACTCTATTCTTTCTCTTTCGTTTTTTTCTTAACTTTTCTTTGACCATGACGCTTGCTTTAACTTTTCAAGTTCTTTTCTAATTCCAAAGCTGAGGGGATTGGTATAAACAAAGATTGCAAAAAGACAAATTAGGCATAAAGAACTAGGTTTTTTTTTTTAAAAAAAAAAAAAAAAAAAAAAGAATGGCAATGGCACATCTCTTTTTTGTCAATCCACGTGAGACCTACGCAAAAGGTGAATTTTTGTTTTTTTGTTTTTTTTTTTTTTATATATATAGGCAAGTACGAGAGCATTCCCACGAGGGGTGTGTGAATTATGCTTAAAAGTAATTTCCTAATGAATTAACTGAATTACACAAGATGTCGCAGGTTGAATTGAATAGAAAGAATGAGGGTTAGGGTTTTGACATCAACCAATAATCATACTCAATTAAGATAAACAATATGTCAACACTAACAATTATATCAATATACTTAATGTTTGCCAAGCAACGAATTAGGCATGATATCTACTCTAATTCTTTTCTCTCAAAGGATTTAGCATGACATTAAATTGTTCTTCAAGAAAGCATAAATCTATAGAAATTAACAAATACATGAAGCCTAGGGCATGATATCTAGTCCTAGTTCTCCATGTTGATTAAGCCAAGAACTGGAAAGGATTCACTTTATTATGCCTGTGATTCAGTCATTCAAATTGACATAAATAATAACTAAACATGTGCATATGTTGATCAGCACATTTACATGAGACATTCGATTAAATAGGAATTAACCAAGTTAAGTACTCAAATATAATTGCTGTAAAAGCACCAATATTGAAATCATAAAGAGACATGATTAGGGCTTCGATCGAGTCCTAAATAAAGCATTACTTACACATAATTAGGATACTAATCATCCTTATAATAAAATAAAATGGAAAAGAAAAACCGAAAATGTTCTTGATCGAGCCTCCAATTTCTGTCTTCAGAAGTGTCCCCAAAATTGTTCACCAAATTATTAACCCTTTTCTCTAACTTTAGAGATCTGTTATAGGCTTAGGAAAACCCTACAAGCCTTAGTAAAACCGTAGGTCAGTCTCCTAGTTTGATTAGGAGACTGAAAACCTAATCTGATGTAAAGAAAGGGTCTAGCCACATGTTGGGCGCTCAAGTGCGCTTGATCCTAGATTGTGTGCTTGACCGCATGACTATGCTTGATCCTAGCTGAGTGCTGATGCGCCGAGCTTAGCTGCCTATGCTCGATCCCAAAGCTCCATTTTTTCAAAATTATCATTTTATATAGGGACTTGCCAAAATCGCTTTTCTTCAAAACCTAAAAAACTGCAAGAAAACACAAAATAACACAAAACATCAAACTATAACAAAACAAAGACATTAACATATGTAAATTAAAGAGCTAGAATGTGTAACATTCAGAATGTTTCATAGATACATTTGATGATATAATTTAAATTGAATATTTTTTGTGATTTTTGCATGAACAGATACATTTGATGTTTTAGTTAATTCTTTTAAGCAAAGTAGAACATACATAAGATTTCAGATATATTATTGACCATGAGAATAAATTGCTATGATTTTGTGAGCACATATTCGACAACCTTAGTGCTTTGTTATTTGATAACTTTTACCTTATTTAGTTTATGCTTTTGATTTTCTATTCAATAAAATCACTCATCTTAAGTAAATTAGGTTAAGAAAATATAATTTTTTTTCATAAACACAATCGTGAATTTGACATCGTATTTTACAACACTATATTGCAAAACAATTCACACATTTGCGAGTACATTAAAATTTCACAACCTCAAGTGGCTCTAGAACTCTTTATGAGTTGGAAAGGATTCTTGAGGAACATAAACTCTTTGTGAATAGCCAAGAGGATGAGATTAAATAAAGTGTTTGTGAGATTTTCAAGTTTCCAAGTTTGAATTTGCATTGCAGTGCTTCTCGGTTCTCGATTGAAGATAGATAATCCCTTAGTTGGAAGAAGAAGACAATGATGCGGATGAAGATATGGTGACTAGAACTGCTAATGGGACTAACATCTTTGGTTTAAACTCCTCTTTGTCCATTGTGACAAAAAGGGGGAATGGTTTAATGGTTTGGTTTAAACTTGTCAAACAACATTTCATTTAGTTTTGATATGTATATCTATTTGATTTTATCTTGTGAAAATGGTTTAAATTTATGCAATTTCAGCTCTAGTTTTGCTTTGTTATTTCATTAAATTATTGAATATGGTCCAATAATGTCTTTTGTGTGAAATTTTTTAGAATCAAGACCACGTGGTCTTGATTTTTTTTTTGATTAGTGCAATGATGGTCATTTGGTAAAGTGTTCCATGACCTATCACTCGTCCTGAAGGGTTGCACATGGTTGTTCTTTTGTGTTTAATTGATTTTGTTGTTTATGTAAAGTTTTAAACCTTGTGACAAGCTGATGTTGCATATTCAAGCTCCTTAACTCACATATGTTAATTTCTTAGTATTGTTATTATTATTTTTGTTTGTTTGTTTGTTTTGTTTTCATGTTTTCAAGTTTTTAGGGAGAATACATGAAAAACCATTGATTTTGGGCTCAAAATACACTTTCAGAAGACCTAGCATACGTCTCAGTATTTGGATCATAACTTTCTATTGGAGTATTATATTGAGGTGAAACTAAAGGCATTTGAAAGCTAACTAAAAAATTAGAGCTAAATTTTAAACTAAAGGTTTCAATTATTCTCAATGCTTGTGTACCCAAAATTCATAGGAATTTAATAAGATGAAAACAAAGAAGGCTTGGATCAAAAGGTGCAAATTTTTTGTGTAGGCTGTGCAAAGCTATGTAACGAGTATTGGGCCAATGACTCCCAATCTAGATGGTTTAAGGACACTAGATGTGGAAACATCCCTAAGGCTTAATTACTCAAGTAAAAAAGAGTTACAAATCTTAACTAGCCATGCAATCAATCAACTAATTAGTTAATTATATATACATTAAACCTATATATATATATATACACATATATATATATTTTTTTGTAGAATTTGACATTAAACCTATAATTAATAACATAATCCATATAAATATAATGCTGGTTATATACTTAATTAGTTAATTGTATACATATTAAATACATTATATATGATTATTATTGATTAATATCATAGTCCGTCTTTAAAATAATAATAATAATAATAATAATATAGTCTATAAACATAGTTACATTATCATTGAGCCTTAAACGAAGAAGCAAGCTTAAACGAGCTCAACTAAAATGAGTCGAACCCATAGCCCCCGTCGTGCTTAGTCGAGTGAGCCGAGTATGTGTCACTAACTAATTTAGCGAGTTAGCTAGCTAATCGAGCTAGTTTTAATATTAACGAAATGAAGCTTATAAAGTGTCAAGCTTGAGCTCAGTCAAGCTTAGCCAAGACATCGAGCAAGCTTATCAAGTGTGTCGGCTCATTTACAAGCCTACAAGTTTGCTCTTTAAGCCCAATATTTTCATAAATGCTTCATTTTCTTCCAAAGACCTATAAAACAAGAAAAACACAAAAATAAAATAAAATAGAACAAAATAACACAAACTAAGAGCCTAACAAATATAAATTAAGGGGCTTGAATATTTAAGCCCTTATCATTCATCCATTTAATAATTTCATCTTGTTTCAGCTTATGTTCATTTATTTTTAATTCAAAAATCACTCAATTTTTGTGACTAGGTTAAGACTTTAATTAGGTTAGATAAAATTTGCTTTCTAAAACACAATTCCCTATGGGGTCAACCTCACACTTGCAATCCTTTTACCGCAAGCAATTCATGCACTTGCAAGTTTTAAAATTTTAAACAACATGTACTATTACACAATGGTTTAAGGTCGTAAGTTGAACATTTAGTCAATTTGGCCAACAAACGTTTGGAGTGGTCCCTGGTCGAATGCCTGCACTAAAGGTTGGACTCAAATGTTCGGTGGTCCACCATGAAATGTTCAACCACAAGTTAAAATTGGGTTTTTAGGCTATTTTTCAAATAAAAGGTCTTCTCCAAAAAGAGTAGGACTTTTATGGTTGTATATAAAACACTTTAAAATTAATGGAGCATTATTGATTGTTAAAACACGTAGTTGTTTTTCATAAATTCTCTTTTTAAGGTTGTTTTTTTGGAATCAGAGTAGGAGTCCGGGTCCAAATCAAAATCTTGTACATCCTAGGTCAAATTGAAGTAAGAGACCTAGTCTAGGTCTAACTCTACTTCTCTACCTATAAATAGGCTCATACACCAAATATAAACTAGAGACTGAAAATTTGTGCTTTTGGCATCATATAGCTTCTCCAATGAACTGACTTAGGCATTGTAATGAGACCCTGTGGGCACACCCAACAAGTTCCTTTCTCTATTCTTTATTATTAGTGTTGAAGCACAGTTTCCGATTGATGACGTGGCACGTTATTGGGCTCCTGGCTCTACTACTTCGGGCTTAGGATATCTGCACAAGGAAGAAAACAAGAGGATTGAAGGGAGATCGGGGGTGAGCCGATGGGGTCACTCCGATGCCTAAGTCAGTGTCTGGTGTATGTAGAGAAAGAAAAATCACACATGCGTAAAGAAGGCGAGAATTGCGTTACCTAGTGTGTCGTCTACCCTGCATTATATAGGCACGGGGTGGTAGTCCTTCAACCAATTACTGACTCTTCCCTGATTTGCTGCGTGGCAATTTGTTATCGAGGGATTTTGAGTAGTTACCCGTCCTTGATCTTAGGAGATCGAGATAGGATTTGGTTGTTAGCTTTTGAATTTTGAATTCTGATTGATTATGAGAACCTCGCAACACTGTTGAAGTAATAGAGGAGGCTTTGTATCCGAGAAGGCCTCGGGCCTAGGCCTAGGATGTTACGGGCCCAAAGTCATAAATGGTCGAGGTGGTCGAGGCAGAAGGCCTCTAAAACGAATCCCAACCTACTTGGGCCTAGCGAAAGGATGGAATGGAGTATGTGAAGTTGATCCATGACCCAACAATTAGTAGATCAAAGATTAGAAGTGCATCAAAGAACATGCAAATCATCCGCGGACATTGTTCTAACCAAGGATGAAACCAGGATAATTCATATTGAGGGTATTAAAATTTTTTTGGCGCCTTGAAATTTTCTCCACCCTAAAAATTTGATAATTCACACAATATATACATCACAAAATATATATATATCTATAAAAGTTCACAAATATGTGCTCAAATTGATATATTAGAAATGTAGCATGTCGTAACTATATATATATAAAAAAGTCTAGAACTGCACTTTATAGTCTCTTAGAAGTACAAAATCATCAAGTATCGATCTAAATCGAAGCTCTTAGCAAATTAAATCAATATATTCATAAACCTAAAGTTTATTTATGAATCTAAAATTTTCAAGTTAAATCACAACCCCGTAAAAAAACAATCAAAGTTTATAAATATTAAACAACAAAATAAACAATCATACAGATATTAAAGTTTACCACACATATGTATTAAATAAGGATTTTTTTTTTTTTTTATTACCATACATATGTATTAAGTTTCGGCATTATTAAAGTTTACCATACACAACAACATCCTTGGAATTATTATTATTTTTGGGAAAAAAAATTTAATCCGTTTTTGGTCTTTGGGGGTGGTGCCCCGGCACCCCCAAAGGACTATGTGACTCCACCACTAGTTCTAACACAACATGCCTAGGAGAGATCGAATTTTCATGTAAGTAACTCTAACTTGTGTATTTAATTTTAAATCTAGTATTTTCTTTTTTGTTTTTTATCTTGAAACAAAAGATCTTTAGGATTGTTTTCAGTTGCATATAGTTTTTATATGCATGATCCCAACAAGTTTCACTATGTAGAACAATGCATTGGGGAACCAAAATTGTGTCTCTCACCTCATATCTACAGAATTCTTACAAGTTTTTTCAATAAATCATTCTTTCAACCATGTTTGAAAAAGATAGAGGATAGATATCTCATTAAAGCTCCAATTGTTTGCATTGTGCATGACAAATAAAATTACAATGATAGTGTGTAATACTCTGACTTTTTAAATCATTTAAAAAAAATAGAGTTTTAATTCCTTACTCAACAAGTTAGTAGCCTTCTAAACAAGCCCAAACAAAAAACCCTAAAACCTTCGTTGAATGGCCTAAGCCCTTAGGGCCTTTAGCCTTTAGCAAGCAAAAGCCCAATACCACTTTTACTGGACTAGCGCTCATCCAAGGACCATGCCGAGTGCTCATCTGGACCTCATGCCACCCTTGTGAAAATCGTACTCTAAACTCTTTTGGCCTTTTGTGAACAATACACAAGCGCTCAACCTAGGACCACACGAGCACTTGCTAACCATTTTTAGGCCATTGGTTTTTACTCGTGCGTGCCACTTGCAACTTTGACCCTCTAAGCTACAGTACACGCTATTTTGTTTTCTTTTAAATTTCCTTGATAATATGTTTTGCACTTGGACGTGCCTATTTCTTAAAAAGAAAGGGAAATGTTTTCAAAGGCTTTTAAACACCTCTTTGATTCTTTGTGTTGTGTTTTCTTATTGTACTTCTGTTTATTTTGAGCATAGGAAGAGAAATACCAACCCATAGCCTTAGAAAGGAGCCTAGAAGCATTTTAAGAACTTCTGGCCAAAATCCTAGCCGTAGACAAACGCTCGCCCTTGGGAAGGAGCGCTCAACCAAAGGCCGGCTCTTGTGCTCCTTAGCCCTTAAATGTTCAAAGGTCCTCTTCCTCTATTCACGATTCTTGGTTAGCTAACTAAGGAGAGCATGGCCTTGAAATCGAGTCGATCGAGCAATGGAAACACAAGAATGAAAGTAGGATGAGCAAGAAGTCCTTCTCTAACTTGCTCAAGAGATACACCTTTTGTCATGTCATCCCAAAGCTTCAGATCGAGAGAATGTATCTTCGCACTCCTCACAACACCCAACTTCTCATTGTCTTAGCAAAGGCAGCGGAGGCAGGAGATCCTAGTCCCACCAAGGCTAGGGTTGCTGTTCCCACCTGGTCTTGGGTTCAATAGCCAGGGTTTAGATATTAGAAAACATAATGCGGAAATATAAAAGAGTAAGAGAGAAATAAAAAAGAGACACAAGATTTAAGATGGTTCGGTTTAAGACCTACATTCACACACTAAAGCCCTATAGGCTACATCTTGTTTTATTGAGTGAATATATTGTACATAAGAGGCCTCCTTATATAGGAGCCAAAAGAGAGAAAGACTTCATGCTTTTTCAATGTGGGACAAGCCTTAGGTGAGGCTTATTTATGTGAGCAAGTGACAAGGGATTTCTCAACACTAAGCAATGTGGGACAAGCCCACATTACTATTCTCTAACATTCCCCCTCAAACTCAAGGTAAAAACTTGTGAAAGCTTGAGTTTGCTTCTTGACCTCAGCATTGAAGGAGGTGATTGATGGCGCTGGAATTGGAAACGTCGGCGGCTCTTGAACATCGGCAACTTTTGGCCAGAATGGGCCAACTATGCGCCTTACATGAAAGTCAACTATGGGCTAAAATGGGCATGGGTAAAACCACAAATGCCAAATTACAAATAAAAGGGCCAATGACCAAATATGAAAGCCAACAATAGGCTGAAATGAGCCTGGGTTGGAAACAAAACCACAAAGGCCGGGCCTGAGTTTTAAACAATATCACAAAGGCCAAAATATATGAGCCAACTATGGGCTAAAATAGGCATGGGTTTAAAACAATACCACAAATGCCAAATATAAATAATGGGCCAAGGGCCAAAAATAAAATGGGCACCTCTTTTGGTGGGCATCTTTTGGCCTCTTTCTTTTTTTTTTTTAATTTTTTTTTTTGGAATATTCTGTTCACAGATTACAGAAACTGGGATAAGGATTGCCTTAATCCCGTAACAAAACAGAATCCCTATAGCAACTAAATCAGGATATAATATTCCTAAACTAGAATAGGAATAACTGCATACTTAAATAAGAGTAAATCAAACCCTTTACCAAACATTCTTCTTCTTCTCCACAAAAACAAGCCAGCGACGTGAGATGAACTTCGAAGCGACATCGTGGGGTGGATGAATGGATTGGTGGTTGATGGCATGATGGGCTAGACTCAGTGAGTCAGTGAAGGCCGGATGGAGGTGGGTCTGCGAGATCAACAATGACGGCAAGATCCGAAGATCGGTGGAAGACCTGGAGGCGAGAAATTGGTGTCGTGGTGCGTGCAGAGATGGAGCTGGATTGCCGCACGGTGATGGACTGCCGTTGTTGATGAAAGTTGGCAGGGCAGGATCCAAGACGGGGACGGTAGAAGAGAAATCAAACAAAGTACTCGTGATGGGTAATGTGTTTCGAAAAAAAACGGTGGTACAACACCCAACAAAATAAAATTTTGGAAATTTCAAGACTCGAAATAGAAAAGAAACTTGTGAGAAATTTATGGAAATTTACTAGTGTGAATGCATTTGACAAAATGACAGAATTTGTGGAACAAAAAATGAGAGGGTGTTTTGTGAAAAAGGAGTTGGTGATGGATCTACCACATAATGGTAGATTGGGACCTTGCAAGCATCATTCTGGGATTGGTTTCAGATGTGCTGCAATGAAGGATAGATCGATTAGATCTAACAAGAGCAAATGATAAGGAAAATGAGTGGTACAACACCCAACAAAATAATCTGGAAATTTCGAGACTAAAACAGAAAAAAATGAAAGAAAATCAGTGGGTGTAGAATGTGTTTGATTAAATGTCTCAAAGAGACAAGACTAGAAAAATCCAATGAAAACAGCAACAAAACAGCAAAATTTCCAAGATAAAATGGAAAAATGAAATGACTTTGCCGTATGATATAATGGGATGATCATAGACAAAACCATGAGAGGAATAAAAAGAGAGGAAGATGAGAGAAAGAAGCAGTAGAGTGAGCAAGGTGCAACCTGCACTAAAATAAATAACAAAAGAAACAAGAACCAGACTAAAATAAATAACAAAATAAACAAAAACAAAAGAGATAACCCAGAATTTAATAATTGGCGTTAGCTTATTAGCTCTGATACCATATTAGAAAACATAATGCAGAAATATAAAAGAGTAAGAGAGAAATAAAAAAGAGACACAAGATTTAAGATGGTTCGGTTTAAGACCTACATTCACACACTAAAGCCCTATAGGCTACATCTTGTTTTATTGAGTGAATATATTGTACATAAGAGGCCTCCTTATATAGGAGCCAAAAGAGAGAAAGACTTCATGCTTTTCCAATGTGGGACAAGCCTTAGGTGAGGCTTATTTATGTGAGCAAGTGACAAGGGATTTCTCAACACTAAGCAATGTGGGACAAGCTCACATTACTATTCTCTAACATTAGATTGCTGGGTTTGAAGGTGAGAGGAAGAGGGGCAAGAATGGAATAGATTAGGAGCTGTCCCTCGCTTATTGGCAGTCAGAGGCGAAAAGGGGGGCTTTAGTTTGAGGATTAAAAAACCTGCTTTATTTTGCTTAGCCAATGAGGGCTTTACAGCCAGCAGTTTAGCAAAAAGCAAAACAAAAGAAGGATTACCGATCCCAGTTTTGCCAATGAGGCTCTTATTGATCCCACTTTTTGCTTCCTCTATGCCAACTGATTTATTAAGAGACTCAATTGTCTATGTCAATAAGCGGGATCCCTTAAGGTGACTGCTAGCTCGATAAGGATAAGTGAGTTGGCTTGCTGGGTAGGTTTAAGAATTCCTTTACTATAAGTTGACATATCCTTCTTAATGAAATGACATTCAGATCGGGTCCTGCTTCAATCCTCTATGTGATCTTCCCTCTGGAGCTGGAGCTAGTAGGCAGAGCTAGGCACCGTCTGTAGGACGAGCTTCTAGTAGCATGATATTTCGTGCAAGAACTAGCTCTGACTTTGGGCTGGGCCCATCCTAGTAAGAGAATCGCTTCTTTAATATCTTTAATATAAGGCCTTTACCCCTCCTAATCCAAGCTAAGCTAACAAGTCGTGCATTCCTTGCCCAATAGAGGACACCTCCCCGGATAGCCCGATCGGGAAAAGGGGCAAGGGTAAGGTTTGGAACCTCTTTTTAGTTAGATGGAACCTCATAAAATTTTCTAAGTATTCGTGATGTCGAAGGGATTTAGTGAGCATAGAAGGTAAGTAACTACTTACGAACATTTTCTTTAAAAATGTGGGATATGTCAATTGACTGACTATGCGCATGATATGAACATATCTACTTTTGTAACAACTTGGTAATTGCTTTAATAATATGTTGGTAAGATACATTGTATGGCATAGTATACCGTATATACGATATATAATGGCCATGGGCTTAATATATATATTTTATTCTATAGTCAAATGTGTGTATTGTAATATGGGCCTTGGATTCAATAGTTGTTTCGTGACCAACACAGCCTTAACAGGCAATTACTATAAGATGTTGATGCGAACCTCAATGATATGCCGTTGAGACCCAACAACAATATTGGAATATAGACGCAAGAAAGCTAAAATTTAGATTTGATAACAAACCTTGACCCAACGTTTATAATTGAAACGCGAACCAAAGGTATAAAGAAGTAAAACCCTGACCCAATGATTATGAAAGAATCATGAACCGAAGGTATAAAGTTTGAACGCCACAAGGAAAAATCCTTGATAAGTTCAGCAGTTCTTTGAAGAACCAATAGAAGAAGCAAACCTCACCTTTTTAAATATTTCATTTCATGTCCTTCATTACAATGAGTCCATGCTATAATGCATGGTTGAAATCGAATACAAATGACTAAAGGAAAATAATAAAAGACTAAATAAAATAATCCTAAAGTTAAGGCTGATTTTGTCTTAAATTAGTAGCTCCTCCAAGAAAGAAATCACCTAAGGAATGTCTTAAATAGATATATCAATCAGCCAATTAATTGATATGGAATTGGAAAGGTCTAAAATAGGGATGTTAATCAGTCAATCAGTCAATCAATCATTCTAATCAGCCATTAATCCACGCCATTTGCTAAGGAAATTAAGCAAGATCAGCCCCATCAATAGCTTGGATTAAATTTATTACTCCTTCATCTTCCTTTGGACCCAA
>CP054674.1:17756676-17767800 GCA_013348765.1 Carpinus viminea
GCTTTTTTTTTTTCCTCACTCTCGATCCTATCAACTTTGTTTCTTTCTTTTTTTTTGTTCTCCTCTCTCGCGGTTTTTTTCCTCACTCTCAAATCCAATTCTTTTGTTTCTTTCTCAATTTTTGTTTTCGTTCTCTCTCTCAATTTTCGTTCTCCTCTCTCAATTTTTTTCTTTTTTTTTCTTTTTTTTAAATCACGATTCTGCTTCTTTTCTCTCTCAATTTCTTTTTCGTTCTCTAGTTTGAGATCCTATCAACTTTGTTTCTTTCTCAAATTTTTTTTCGCTCTCATCTCTCAGCTTTTAATTAGTTTTAATTATATACTATGGTGATATGATGATTATGTGATTTTTATATAAATAATTTTAATTTTCTAGTATAATTGCAAAATAAATAAATAAATAAAATCCTACATACATAACACAATTTTAAAAAAATAAAATTATAGTATAGTTGTTTTATGTTTCAATTAAAAAAAGTCCTTAATAATATAAATTGTATTTGTATTATAAGGGTATTTTAGGAAATAAGATCACAATACGATTTCATTCACCAACATATTGCATTGTACCAAACGAAGGAATAGGATTAGGTAGTCTATTCCTTTGTTACAACCAAACAAAAGAATAGGAATGGCTAATCTATTCCCAGTGGTAGCTAATCCCAGTGGTAGCTAATCATTTTCCAATGGATTAGACAATCCACAAACCAAACGAGGCCTTAATATCATGATTGCGAGTTTGTGATTCGGTTTTACCTTTGCTGATATTAGGGATTTCATCCCTCCTTTTCGGTGGTTCGGTTTTGGTCTTAAAAACAGCCCCTTTGTCTTTCCTCCCATTTGACCTCCATAGAGTAGAGGAGCCCGGATTTTGAAATGATCGAGTATTTTTCTTTTTAAGCTGTTGTTCCACCTTCATTGCCATGTGCACCATGTCCTCCAACTCCACGTAGTGTTGCAACTCCACCACATTGGCAATGTCCCGATTCAGCCCATTCAAAAACCTCGCCATGGTAGCTTCTATCCTCCACTACATTAGCCCGAATCATAGCAATCTCCATCTCCTTGTAGTTTTCATCACGCTCTATAACCTTGAGTAAGACTTTGTAATTTTTCCCCTATAATAGTGACTAGGGACAAACCACCTTCCTTCTATTCATCATAAGTTGATCCCACCAAATAATAGCATAGTCGATAAACTCAATAAAATGAGTTTTACCTTTTTCTCCTCAAAGTAGTTGTGGCACTCAAAAATCAACTCCACCTTCTTCTCCCATTCCATTTTCCCTTGGAAAGATTGTATCTTCATTTTGATGTTTATTTTGCCATCTTGGATCTCTCTCCTTCTAACTGCCCTCACCATTGAAAGCTCGATCATCTTTATCTTCAAACTTATCATCGTGGTCATCATCAAAATCATCCACGCCTTTTTGCCTTCTAGCATTAGGAGCTCTTTGGGGATACCTCACGCCAAGTAGCAATAACGTCTTGCTTATCAATTTGATCCGAATCTCATTAAACACCACGCTCATGCGCTCAAATTGTTGTTGTATATAGCCTGTAACATGAAGAATGACTCCCCCCTTCCTTCTTTGTTTTGATGTGCCGTCCCTAGAAGACATACTCTTGAAACAATATTAAAATGTTAGAAATAATTCCTCACAACACTCCCTCACGTGTTTGCACTCAAATGTTGCCACTCACACTCGTGTTTCACTCTCAAATTGGCTTTGTTTTCGATATTAGTCTCACACTCTCTTGCCTTTTTCCTCTCGTAGCTTCCCCTTTTCAGTTCTTTATTGAACTAATGAACTTGATCAAAAAATTCAACTTGTAGAATTTAAACCAATATCAACGGAAGGAAAATATTATGGAAACAACGAATCAAAGGAAAGAATTTAAACCAATACCAATGGTAGAATAGATATTATGGGAAACAACGAATCAATAGAAAGAATTTAAACCAATATCAATAGCTTTTTTTTTTGTGACGCTTCTCTTTTTTTTTACGTCTTTTTTTTTTTTTCTTTTCGAACTTGGTGCACTATTTTAACTTGGTGCACAATACAAAATAAAGACAAGGAATAAAGAATACAAAAGAAACAAGATAGGATGATAACAAGAAACAAAAGGTAAAAGGATAGTAAACCTGATTTTATAGCCTAGGCTCTGATACCAAATGATGCGAACCTCAATTATATGCCGTTGAAACCCAACAATAATATTGGAATATAGACCCAAGAAAGTTAAAATTCAGATTTGATAGCAAACCTTGACCCAACGTTTATAATTGAAACGCGAACCAAATGTATAAAGAAGTAAAACCCTGACCCAATGATTATGAAAGAATCATGAACCGAAGGTATAAAGTTTGAACACCACAAGGAAGAATTCTTAATAAGTTCAGCAGTTCTTTGAAGAACCAATAGAAGAAGCAAACCTCACCTTTTTAAATATTTCATTTCATGTCCTTCATTATAATGAGACCATGCTATTTATAATGCATGATTGAAATCGGAATACAAATTACTAAAGGAAAATAATAAAAGACTAAATAAAATAATCCTAAAGTTAAGGCTGATTTTGTCTTAAATTAGCAGCTCCTCCAAGAAAGAAATCACCTAAGAAATGTCTTGAATAAATATATCAATCAGCCAATTAATTGATATGGAATTGGAAAGGTCTGAAATAGGGATGTCAATTAGTCAATCAGTCAATCAATCATTCTAATCAGCCATTAATCCACGCCATTTGCTAAGGAAATTAAGCAAGATCAGCCCCATCAATAGCTTGGATTAAATTTATTACTCTTTCATCTTCCTTTAGGCCCAAGTTTGAATGCTCCGTTTTAGAACAAGCCCAAATCTCTTGAATCACCCATTGCTTCTTTGATCATCTTGGATCTTGCTTTAGTAATAGGCCCAACTGGAACACACACAATAGATCCTTTAATGATGCTTGGTGATTCCCATCGATGTACATCATTAGTGGTGTAGGCCACCCGAGGTCGGACTCGATAGTACCACTAGTGTTATGGACGGTAGCGCATACAATCCGAATACTAATGTTGTATTACATGTCCCTTAAGATAACGTGAACCCTATTGAGAATGACTAATATTTCGAGTAGACCATACATAAAAATTATAACTTATAAAGCACTAGTTTTCTGCATCAAATACTTGGGCGATTGCCACTGGGAGTACACCACCCACTCAGACATAGTTCAAACTAAACCATACTTTTATGGTGTATTAACAAAGACAACATCTATTTTTCTAATTGTTTACTAAAACTGTATGTTTATTTTCATCTAATAATATGGAGCTCATAAGCCTAATCATGAGGTTACTTACTAAGTTGTTAAACTTATGCTATTATTACTCTTATAAGGAGCCTATTACTAGGACGAGTGGCGTAGTTGCCACTACCACATTCCTATATATTAACTCCAATAATGCTTAGATAGGCGACTTCTTATTTTGCCATCAGTTGATTTAACTTGGGTAATTGCTAATAACCTTATTAGGTTAGTCAGGACTAATTTTGAAGGTGTTACATAATGAATTTTCAACATCCATTTTTTTTTTTCACATCCTATTCCACTATAAAATTGCACTTATATAGCTTTCTATTTTTCTCAACACCTATTTTATTTTAAGTCTTATTATTTTATGCCCCAAAATCTATCGAGCTTGGTAGTAGCAAGGATAGCTTGATAGGGGGATTTAGAATATTTGTGATGAATATGGGCCACGTGAAATATTTATGTGAGAAACTTACTATGCATTTCTCTCGCCCTTATTTCCTTGAGATGCGAAAACAATAAAAACTTTGAATATTGCCCATCATGTGTTTTACGAGGATAACATTGCCTGAATTTAAGATTTCGATATTCCCTTACCATTGAACTATTTAATGGTACATTTACCAATGAGCCCATCATAACTAAATCATGATTTGCGTTGGATCAAGTGTTGATCAAAGAATGAAAAACATCGGATCAAGTGAAAGTTTGATGTACTCGAGTCTTGTTCCGATAATTCAAAAGTTTTAATAATAAATGGAAAAATATAAACTCTCAAACTACCGTCGCTTGTAATTTAATTTTAATATTCAAAGTAATAAAGTAGCCTCCCAAATTACTAAAATGCAACAAAAAAGCCACTTAATTTTTTATATTCCTATAATACCCCTATTCTTTTAACAAATAAAATATTAAACTAATTGTAAGAAAAACCAACACAAAAAATAATGGGTGAATATTTATTTATTCTAAAGAACATTTTTTTTTTTTTTGTATTTATTTAGCCCATTGTTTTTTGTATTTTTAAAAATTGTTTAGTTTTTTTAAAAAAATATTTTATTATTTTATTTGTTAAAAGAATAGAGGTATTGTAGGAATATAAAAAAATAAGTAGCCATTTTGTTATATTTTGGTAGTTTAAGGGGGCTACTTTATTATTTTTTGAACATTGGGGGGCTAAATTGTAAATAACTGGTAGTTTGAGGAGCTTTTTATATTTTTCCTAAATAAATAAATTCATGTGAGTAAGATAATTTGTACTATAAGTTTTTTTTTTTTTCTTTCCTTTTTTTTAAAGAAATGTCCACAGTCCACACGTTTTTTTTTTTTTTTTTTTTTGACATATCCACACAATCGGGGGGAAGGGGGATTCGAACTAGTGACCTCCACTTCATTAAGTGTGGTCCCAGCCGATTGAACTATCTCTTGAGGACGCAATCCACACATATTACTTATAAGTGTCGCTCAACATATTACTAATCATGTTAATTATTAAATAATATAATTTGTTCTTAATTTTTTTCATACATATTATGCCGTGTAATATTTAAGTAAATTGCGGTCATGGCCTACGGCAACAAACTTAGGTAGGACTTTTTTTTATGTTATTTAAATATTTAATTAAATAATTTTAATTTTAAATCATTCTTCTTACTTTTTGTCCTTAATTGTTTTTCCAATTGACTTACAAAATTCATCTCTATTAAGAGGCATTTAATTTCAATAGATATCAAATTTTATATTTTCTTAAAAAAATAAAATTTTTGGGTTGAGTTATAATACTTAATTTTATGTAAAATTTAATTTCCACAAAAGAAATTTAATTTATTCTAAAAATATTTTAATGAACTAACTTAGCCAATATGGTGGTTAAATTGGACAAGAATTTTCTCCACTTCATTTGAATAGGAAGGGATCCAATTATTATTATTATTATTATTATTATTATTATTATTATTATTATTTTATCAAGGGCAGGGATCCAATTAGTTGTATTTATAAGGACAAATTTGTCCTTTTACATTTTTGGACAATGTTGCCCTATAAATAAAACTAATTTGATCTGGTTCATTTGAACTTTAAATGATCTAAATTCGATTAATTCAGGTGAAATTATGAGTTTAGTAACTACTTTAGGAGTGTAACTAATGTAACTTTCTATTTTTATTTATTTATTTCTTTTCATCTAAAGTTTTAGCATCTTGGAATTCAATTATTTTACCTTCATTGTGGCCTTAATTAAAGAGCACCGACTAAATTTTGTCATAATATCTTTTTTTTTTTTTTTTTGGCATAATTGGGGCCTTAATTAAAGGGCATTAACTAACTTTTTTTTTTTTTTTTGTCATAATTGGGGCTTAGTAAAAATAAGTATCTTTAACTAGAATAATAGTTGGATTGGATTTTGCTTGCTTGACCACCCATCACAATATTCAAAGTTTTTGTCATCCTCGTTCATAACAACAAAATATGATATAATTTTAAATAATAAAGTTACTAATTAGAACTGAAGCAGTGATGTCACTGTGTCTTTTAATAATTTTCACCAATTTGTTTAATCTATGAAGTTGATTAGGTCAATACACCTTTTTGCCGATTGTGGTGTGCTGCGAAAGCAAGGTTTCATAAATATCATTATTTTGGAATAAAATGGTTGATTATTGTAGTAATTAATTAAAAATAGTGGTCCTCGGATCGTTCATTTTCCTATAAACAAACAAAGAAACTAACGCATTGGGATATCCGTAAGCTTTAATAAACCAACCAACTATTCCTTTATTTATTTAGCCAAAGAACAAGCCCCAATTCAAATAATAATAATATTTCTTTATTTTTCTCCAACTTCAAAACATCGGTAAGCAACGATTGGAGACCCGATGGCTTTGAATCCTTTTTTATGTCCACAAGAAAGGTGTTTTTCAAGTGACGTAGATCCTATCATATCATGGTTGAACCTATTATAGCCTATATGACTGATCAATCAAGTTTTCACATTCATTTTCAGGGTCTAAATAATTATGAAAGTTTGATTAATAATTTTACTCTTGGTTCCAAAAAATAAATAAAAAATTAAACTCTCTAGCCCTAACATGATGGATACATGAGGGGCTTGTCAGAAACTACCAAAAATAAAAAACTGCAGCTAGTGAGAATCTTGAAAATCTCCGATTATTTCCATAATAGAATATCAGAGATCTTCTATTATTTTAAGAAACTCTTGAGATATTATATTATCTTCAAAACATCTGTATACTTCATTATGTTGGTGTGCTTATATACTAGGATCACAAATTAAAATCTATTGCCGTTCTGGCCTAATCATGCACTTTTAATTAGCCGTGCTCTACCTCTCTTGTATTCTTTCTTCAACGTTAGATTTGATAAAGTCTTCTATTACTAGTGAGCCACACAGTTGAAAGAGACCCAAATAGACAAAATTATCAGGGTAGGAAAAGTTATATCCTTGCTGAAGCATCAAATGAATCAATTAACTTGATTCATGGGCCTCTCTGGTCGGTCCTCGTCATTATCCTTGGAAAAGTGAGATGGATGGATGGAGAATAAAGTGAATGTAGCGACGAGAAATCTTTATCATCACGCAACCAATTCATGCGTGTCCTTGACAAAACGGCGGCTCAAACTCTAAAACATATAACATAAAACATAAAAAATAAAAAATCTATTACAATTTACATTACATGCCAGCTTAAATGAAGTAAAAGGAGCACGTGATTATTCACCAAATCTCCGGGTAGAAAAGAAATTCTACTCCTTCAATAAACTAGAAGAATCATATATATATATATATATATATATATATTAATTTGAAAATGACACCTGCAAATGTGCTTATTACACAAACAATAAAATAGTATTTAAGCATTTTATACCCCTGTAAACAAACACATCTCCTCCACCCACCAGGGGTATTACGAATGCCAGCAAATGAATAAGCCCAAGGGTCTTAATAAAGCTGCATCAATAGAGGAACAAGGCAAAGCGGCAAAAGACAACCACCCTAGTGATGAAAGCAGCGGGCATTATTTGATAGGCTTTAAAAAACCCAAAAAGTGAGAAAGTAAATTGAACAACATATCAATCAATTCATCAAGTAGTTTGCAGAAACTAGGTACATACACACCGACACACTGCACCCTATCATTCCATGGCATTTTGTACACCCAATAAATAGGAGAGTGGCAATGATATATGTAGAGATAAAATTAGAATGTAATATATGCTTAGAGAAAATGACAAGACCAGAAAATGGAAGGCCAACGAATTAAACCTTCCATGAATCCACATTGCGTTTCCATATCTATATTTGCATCCCCCCGGTGTACAATGCAGATCAATCTGCTCTCACCCTGTAATGGCAGGGTAGCTTCTATACATGAATTGGATGGATTATTGGCATATAGAAAAAGATAATGATGTTCCCCAGCTCTTTCCGTAGATCCTCTCAGGCTTTCTTGAAGTTTTTACCACTCCCTATAATCTTCATGATCACCTCCTCTTCAGAGCAAAATCCTTCATTGTCATTGTACCTCCCCGCGTAGAAAAAGTATCTGAAGATCTATGGCAGAAAAGCTAGCACTGTAGGAAAACACTGACGAATGTCACAGTTTCCAAACATAATGGTCACGTACTACTCCATGATTCATCTAATGGTGGCAAGCACTCTTCTGGGTTGCCGTAGAAATAATCCTCCTCTTTAGGTCTGTCTGGGATCACCAACCTTCTACTCGGGCTCCCCATGCGAAATGCATGAGTTTCCTTCACTGCTGATGAGAACTCATCCCAGCTCAGTGATCCACTACTGTACTGATCTATCAAGCCGACCAGAAGTCCTCTGTCCAATAAAATTGTCTTCTTGAACCCAACAAATCTGAAGCATTGATAAACAACAGATGTCTCAGTTGAAATGAAAAGCTTTTGACACCATTAAAATAAATTAGCATGTAAAAAATTAGTTACCACCAAAGGACGGAAAATTGTGATGTCAAAACCAGTGGTGGTTTAAATTCCAAATTAATTTATTCAAAGAAACCACTGGTTAAGGAACGACAGCATAACTTTCACACAAACAGAACAGAACTGAACTCTTAACAAAACAGTACCTGCGGTGGCCTTCAACAACTTTTGCCATGTTTCCATCATATGTAGGAACAAAATATCACTCCAGTGATACTAGATAATCCAATGCAGCCATCTGGGACGAGTGATTTTGAAAAAACCTAAGGTCAGACGATTCCAACAGAGTCTCCTTTCTGACCTGTATTAAGAAACCCAAGCACAATAGGTTAAGTCAAGAAGATAAATAATAACCAAGTAGTAAAAGTCAAAGAGTTCGCCTCAGTTCTATCTACTCACCAATTTTGGATAAGCCTTTGCAAGACTTGCCATTCTCCTTTCTCCACCATATATTTCACCAGCTGCAATATAAATCTGGTAGCTAGGATCAATGTCCAGCGCCCTCAGAGTAAGAGCCGTTTCCTCAGGCGTCAAAGGGCACAAGCCATCTTTCCTTTTCAAGTCAGAATTTATTATTTTCTCTTTCCACCACGGATAAGCATACCTGTAAAAATATGCAAAATATGAGATGGAATGAAATTTTCAGAGTTCAATAGCTGGTTAAAGAAATACACACAGCTCACCTCATTCTTGTCAACTCCTCCACCTCCTCATTGTTGCAACCTTGAGTACAGCCAGAAAATGCCAACATGTCCATTTCATATCTAAGATGAAGTACTAGGAAAGGACCATTTTTCCTTAAAAGCTTGATAACCCTTTTACCCAACTCCTCTATCTGAGAAGTGAATCTCAGAGCACTAAAATTCACTCTGCAACGCAGTTTCTGAATCTCCAAAGGTTGGCCATTATTGGCAAGTCGAGCATCAGTTCTATTTAGATGTACAACCTTGTACTTCTGTATCAGAGGAAGAATCTGTATGGCACAAATACATACAATAACCATTACTTTGAGAACAGAGGTTTCAACAAATTGAAAACATCATAATTAGGAAATATAATAATACAAATTGATGAATTGTTGCGATGTTTTGAGTAGATCCTAGGTTCGAATCACATCAAGAAAAAGAGAAAAAGATATCTAAACGTTTAAGTTACAAGATTGGATATCCAACCCAGCTATGGTAGTCATTTTCAAAGATATTTAAGTTTTGCATCTTGCAATGTTCTGATGTTCTTGCCTGACAGAAGGGGCTAAGGAAACAATAGTATAAAACTAACCTGATAATGATAGTAAGATATGTCAGACCAACTGATTGGAGGCATTGAATAAACAGTTCCTAATTCCACTCTCCTCTTGAGCCTAGGAGGCAATTCTTTCAATATTCGAACTTCATCTCTCAAGGAAGTAATGAAATGATCCACATCAAATATGTCTTGGAACTCACTGCAACATTAATTCATAAATATTCATTTGAAATGTAAGAAAAAAAATCCTGCTACACAAATGAGGGGAGAAAAGCTATACATCCTTTTAAAACTTGTAAACGTTCAATAGCTTCAGATATGTAAGGAGAGAAACATTGACACACCTGGGATCAGCCCAAAATGATGTTTTATCCAGCTCAGGCACTATAAGTGTGACATTTAAATATCTAGCAATAGCAACCATGTCACAAATCTGTACACAGAAATATAAGACTCATTACGATATGAACGTTTTTCCATATAACTAAGGTCATATGCCAATGGAGGCATGCTTCGCTAACCACTCACCGCTGCTCTCATTTGATTGAGTCCTCCATTGCATGAGACCATCAGGTAACCATTGTTCTTATAAACCCCTAAATAAAACACGCCAAAATTCAATTGAGTCTAATATTGATAATCACAGTTAAAAATAAAGAAAATAAGGATATGCCAATGCTTGATAAGGACAGAATATACAAAGAAATCAATATATCTGCAAAAACTCATTAAGTTGCTCTACTGTATTTCATAAATCAGAAAATCTGTCACAAACTTATGATGACAGTAACTTGGAACAACATCAGTCAACTCAATATACACGAAGCTAACGGAAATGTGGCATCAGATATGATAGCTACATTCGACCTGGATGACCAGTTTCTGCCTCCAAATGCTACCACGCTAACTCACATTCTATTGGGCAGTCACATCTGCGTCAACAGAATTGCTATCACATGAAAGAAATGCAAATATCCCAACATCCCCATATACTCACAAAATGAAAATGGCAAAAAGGCTTTTGAAAAGCCCATCTCCTAATGTCATCTCTACCTTAAATTAACAAATGAAAATGAAACAAATTGTACTTAAATAACCTCCGCATCATCATTCTCCAAAATCGAAAGTCATTTTGAAAAACAATTAAGATTAGTCAATATCTGAAAAAATTCCATAACAGCTACATAATTTCTAGAATACAATGTTACTTGAGGGATTCAGAAACCAACAGATAATAATTATAATATATCAAAAATACCCAGTAAAATCAATCAATTCAGAAACAAAATTTCACAAAAATGCTCACTTTTGGGCGGAAGAACACGCAGCGGAACAAACGGGACGCTGAGGGCATTATTGACAGAGGAGTCCCCGGAGAAACAAGAGGGCCAGCCCTTCAAGACTCTAGGCCCCCACATATCCCCCAACGCCGTCAACTGCACAACGCAGGTCCAGAGCAAAACCGACGTAGTGGCGCGTATCATCCAGAGCTTCATCCTCGACCTCGACATCGAGCTCCTCAGCTTCTCAACCCTACTCTCACCCATTGCCTTCAAACCCATCTCGCTCCTCTCCTCCTCCTTATATTCACAACTCTTCC
>CP054674.1:17767900-17852900 GCA_013348765.1 Carpinus viminea
AAGAGGAGACCATGTCCGTGCTTAGCTTTGGAGTTAGATCTGCCTTTGTATTTGACACGCTTTTATCTTGTGTTTCGCTTTGATAATGGTTTTCAAGTGTTCACTAAACGTTTTCCCAAAGATGATGATGTTTTCAAAGGGTTTTCTTAAAGAATCGTGATTTTGTGATTTCTTACATTGCATGTAATGTTTTGCTAGCTTAGGAGAGGTTTAGAGGTCTATAAATGCCATTAGGAACATGCACTGTCCAAATCTTGAAAACAATGTGCTTAACACACTGAGTAGACGTATGCCATCGAGGCCGGCCATACGGTCAATGGGCAAAGTTCCTGTTCTTAAGTTTTACACATGTATGCTCAAGCTTGGCTACATTTCTAGGTTTCATAAGACTTAGAATAACGGTGTCTTGTATCCGTTATAACAAGAAGTAGCTAGGTCAGAGGATTCGCTCGAGTGCCCGAGTTAAGTAAACACTTACACCCTTTTTTCATAAAACATGGGATATGTCAGCTGATTGACCACGCGTATGATATGAGCATGTCTATTTTCTATAATTACTTGGTAACTGTGTTATTAAACAAACTGTTAAGATGCATCGTAAGACATGGTACGTCGGTATGTGCGGTATAAACGGTCATAGGCTTACTAAATAAATTGCGTATTATGGTCAAATGTGTGTATTATACGGGGCTTTGGATCCATTAGTTTCGTGACCTTGATGCAACCATTCCCAATTGTACGGTCACTATAGGACGAACATCATTAGTTGGTGTGAGCCACTCTGGGTCAGACTCGATCATGCCACTAATGTTACGTACGGTATGTTGTACAATGCCTAGGGCAATGGCATTGTATTATAGGTCCCTCGGGACAGCATCAACCCAACTGAGAAGGGGTAATATCTCAGGTAGACCATATATGGGAGTTATAACTTATAAAGCATTAGCCTTTTCTGCATTAAAACGCTTAGGTAATTATCGTCGGTCCTACTCATAAGCTTTGAAAACCTTAAAACCTATTAAATGGTGTATTAGTGGAGGTATTGCCTTCTTTTGGTTATTATTCAAAATGCACATTTACTTTCATTAAATAGGCTCATATCGTACCTAAGTGTAGGGTTTACTTACTAAGCCGTTAGACTTACATGGTTATTATTCTTTAGGTAACCTGATTCACTGCTATGGAAGTGGCAAGAGTTGCTATTACCTAACCGGTTATGCTTTGTCTATAGTTACAGGTTTGTCTTTATTGTTTAGTAGCTCCATGTTCTTACTGTAATGGATTATAGTGATTCTCAGATTTATTCACCTTCCTTTGCATTTACTCTAACAATTTTATAAGGGTGATTACCCATTGGATCACGAGTTGGCTCAACTGGGTAGATTGCCAGTGACTCCACCGGATTAGTCGAGGCTAATTTTGGGGGCGTTACAATAGGTGTCTACTCCTTAAGCTATTGATTTCCCTTAGCAATGAATTAGGCATGGGTGTCTACTCTAATTCTTTTCTTTCTTAAAGGATTTAGCATGGGTGTCTACTAAGTTGTTCTTTGAGAAAACATAAATCTATAAAAATCGACAAACACATAGGGCCTAAGGCATGGGTGTCTACTCCCAGTTCCCTATATTGATTAACCCAAGAACCCGTGGTAAGGTTCTTTTGTTACTTTACTAAGCCCAAGACTCAATCATCTAAAGTTACTTAAATCATTAATCCATACCACATGCATATAATGGCCAGTCACAAACATATGAGGAATTAATTTAAGTAGGAATTAATCAAGTTAAGCATCACAATATGATTATCACAAAGGCACCAATATTGAAATATTAAATAAACATAATTAGGGCTTCAATCTAGCCCTACGAAAGTATTTAGTTACACATAAGTTTGATGTTAAACATCTTCATAAAATAAAATAGAAAGGAAAAGAATAAACCCGAAACTTCCTTGGAGAGCCATCAATTCATCTCCAAAATCTAGTGTTTAATTCTGTGTTTACAAGCCTATTTATAAAGTTTAAGGGAACCCTAGAAGCACCTGGAAATCCTAGAAATTGTAAAACAAACCCTTAGCCTATTTTCAAAATAAGAACTGCCGCCACATTCCTTTGGTGTACAACTGCGCTCAATCACAAGTGTGGTGCACTCAATCGCATTTCTGCGATCAATCCTTCTTCTTACATGCGCGAGCGCTGGCTGTGCTTGTTCCTTGGCTTGGGCGCTTGAGCGCTGCGCTCAAGCACATGCTTAGTGCGATTGATCTCACTGTCAAAACCTCTAGCTTTTCCCAAATTTGCTCTTTAAGCCCAATACTGCCAAAAATGCATCCTTTTCTTCCAAAAACCAATAAAACAAAGAAAACACAAAAAGAAAGTAAAATTGCTCAATATAACAAGACTAAGAAATTAACAAATGTAAATTAAGAGACTAAAATAGAAATATTTTAGCACTTATCAGTACACCGTGATCATCACCTTCAAGTGGAAGTTCTAGTGAAATGCTACCACACATGAGAAGTCTTCAAGAACTCTATGAGGTAACAGAGAACTTAAATGATGATCGAAATCTATTTTTTCATTTTGCCGATTGTGAGCCATTAGGTTTTGAAGAAGCGGTAAAAGATGAAAAATTGAGAAATGTCATGGATGAGGAAATCAAAGCAATTGAAAAGAACAAAACATGGGAGTTGGCGACAATTCCAAAAGAACAAAAACCCTTTCAAGAGAAATGGGTGGTCAAGGCAAAGAAGAATGAAGGAGAACAAGTGGATCCAACAATCTTCAAGAGTTTAGTTGGAAGTTTGAGATACTTGACATGCACAAGACTGGATATTTTCTATGGAGTTGGGCTTATTGGTCACTATATGGAGTCCCCTACCTCATTTCAAAGCGGCTAAAAGAGTTCTTCGTTATTTCAAGGAGGCTAAAAGAAATTAAGTTTAAAAGGGGTGTTGAATAATAAACTTAGGCCTCGTTTGGTTCGTGGATTGTCTAGTCCATTGGAAAAGGATTAGCTACCACTAGGAATAGAAGAGTGTGGAATAAATTAGCTATTCATATCCCTTTAATTGGTTGTAACGCTGAAATAGACTAGCTAATCCTATTATTTTGTTTGGTATAATGCAGTATGTTGGTGAATGAAATTATATTGTGATCGTATTTCATAAAATACCCATTTAGTTTTTCTTAAACAAAAAAAAATATATATATATATATATATAGTTGGAGAAAACAAAATCAAACTCAATCTTGAATTCTAATGTTAATTGAAATCAATCAAGAAAAATATATGGTACATTTTTTTAAAAAAAAAAAAAGACGTAGAAACGGAATCAAAGAGAAACATTACAAAGAATCAAAAGAAATTTAAAAAAAAATTGAGAAACGGTACAAAGAAAGAGAGATGGAGAAACATAATCAAGAAAAATAAACGGTACAAAAATTTTTAAAAAAAAATGAGAGAGAGAGAAGGGTGGTGTTTTTTTAGCAATTTTACACGTTAATTTTAATCCCACAGTAATAGATTAGCTAATGAGTAGCTTAGCTAATCTTGTGTGTATGAGAGTCCCATGAGAATAGACTATTCCTAGGAATAGAGTGTTACCAAACAAAGAATTAGTTATACTTAGTGTTAGCTAGTCCAATCCAAGGGTCTAATCCGCAAATGAAACAAGGCCTTAATTTTAATAATATTTAGTGGAGTCTTTTCATTTCATATTCTCATATGTTACTAAGTGAATTGAAGATGTTGTGTTTTCTAGTTTTTCAAGGGTTATTTTACATGGGAGTTACATGGGAGTTATATGAGATGTAAATGAATGAAGTAAGCAAGTTATTTTATGAAGTTGAATAAAGTTGAATATTCCTCTGCCTAATTTGTGTCATCTCTTAGTGAGTATTATTTCCAATTTTCAACAACCACTATACTTTTGGTGACTCTCTCTAACCCTCTTCTCCATTACTTAATTAGTGTAGGTCCTTCCCTGGTTGATGGGCTTAAGGCAATTGTTATACTGCCATCGGTCTTTGGCACTAACAAAAGTAGTGCTTGGAAGCAACTAGTGATCATCAGCGATTACTTTATGTATGTCACAAATAAACTTTTTTATTTTTAAATATGATGGAGGCATGATTTTATTGGGTTATTCCCTAGAACAAAGTTGAGCTGGTTCCACGTAATGGGTAATGCATGTTCCCCAACATTGTATCATATCCAATAAGGAGTCTTAGAAGCTGGATAGGGATGAAGGATTGTAAGAATTTGTTTAGTTGTGGATTGGAAAGGCTGAGAAGTAGCGATGCCATTTTGTTTAAATTTGAGTGAATGAAAGTATAATAAAAAAGAATATTTAGTACAACCGACAGATGGAGAGCCATGTTCTGCCACTTTTAATACGAAATTAATCAAAATAGATGCTCACGCCAAGCTGTTGCGGTGTACCTATTTACCACTCTGTGAATGCCCGCCATGATTGTCGCTCATAAACAATACATTTTTTTTTTCTTCTCCTTAAGATTAAGATTCTCTGAAAACGCAAAAGGAAAGCTTAGAACCCGTGATATATACTTGCATCTATATAATATGTACATGTGAAATTGAAGGCTGGAACATGCTATGCTACGGACCGGCTCTAAAAAGATTATGATTTGGTTTGTTAATACTTTTAGAAAGTATTTTTTGATATTATATAAATATAAAAATAATTTAGAGTGTTTTTGTGAATGATTAGTTATTTCCGTTGTTTGTTATTTTTAATTTTTTTATTTAAAAAATATATATATTCAAACGAAGCTGTCCTTGAAGGCATGAATTGCCAATGGCCTATTTACCAAAATGACATTTCCAAGTGACCTTTGAGTCTCAAGAAAAAGATACTGGCGGGGGGTGCAAAAGAATTTGGTTCACTCGGCTTATGAATTGGATAGAGGACATCAATTATGTACTGAATCACGTTTCTATCCGATGGTAGGTCATTAATTCTGTAACACCTCAGTCTCATATTAGGAAGATGAAAAGAAGTCCACATAAAATTGGTAGTTTATAAAGATAGTTATGAGTAAATCCTACATTGCATAGTTATTAAGTGAAACTGGGTTTTATAATGAATTCTAGGGAAGCTTCAAATTGACTAGTCCTTTTGGAGTAATAGGTCAGATGTAGCTATCGCTTTTTCCTGACTTTTTACAAGTGGTATCAAAGCCACCTAGTAACACCAAGTCATGTGGTATTGGAGCACTACATGTCGTGGTCCTGATGAGGACATCAGGAATTTAAGAGATGGAGTTTGTAGCACCCCAATCCCATATTGGGAAGATGAGAAGAAGCCATATAGAGTAGGTGGTTTATAAAGATAGTCATGAGTGCTAACTCCTACATTGCTTAGGTATTAAGTGAAACTGGGCATTATAATGATTATTGAAGCTCCAAATTGACTAGTCCATTTGGAGTAATACCTAAACATGATTAGCCTTGTGACTCAATGGGGAATCGCCTTTTAACAATATCGGAGTAAATGCAGAGGAATGTGAGATAAATTTGAATTAACTATACATCATCAAAACAAAGACATGAAGCAATTAAATAATAATACCAACAAACATGTATCTTTAAGCAAGTCTTAAACCATTTGGGTAGCAACAATCATGCCACCTCAAAGTGTAGAGTCAAATTCCTAAGAGAGTAGTAACACTTGTAAATCTAAGGACTTAGTAAGTAAACATTACAACAAAAGTAAACGTACAATTTGAGTAAGAATCAAAAAGGGGCATTACCTCCATTAATACACCATCTAGTAGGGTTTCGGATTTTTAAAGATATGGTGTACTACCGGTAAATAATTAATTGCCTAGTATTTTAATGCAAACAAAGCTAATGCTTTATAGGTCATAACTCTCATGTATACGGTCTACCCGAGATTTTTTTCCCTTCTTAGCAAAGTTGGTACTATCTCGAGGGACCTGTAATACAATACCAATGCACCATCCATTGCACGCTACCATATATAACACTAGCAATGTAGAAATAAGCATATGCAACGTAGAAATATTAACAACATGAAACTTAAAAAGGCTATTTTGAAAACATTAACACTTTTAAGGAAATGATTAATAAACTATTTAGAAAACTCATTAAACATAGATTAGGAAATGAAACAATGCTAAAAATATAAGTTAGGCAGGGGTTACCTTAAAACCAAGCAAATCCTCTTCACAAAACTCCTTCAAGCTCACAACTCTCTCAAGATTAGGGGTGTCAATGTGGTTATGGTTAGCGGATAGTTTCACTCTAACCGCCATCGATTAACGGTTATGATTAACCGATTAGCGGTTAGTAAAATAAATGTGCCCGCTAACCGCTTTTCAAAATTGGGCCTTTTTTTTGCTTTTTGAGTGTTTTGAGGCTTTTATTAATACTATGGCATTTTTTAGACTCATTTGTTTTTTGTATTTTTAGTGTCTTTTTGGTCCCAATTGCTATAAAAAGAGCCCATGTTGAAAAATTAAAAATATTTGACCCCAAATTTATATTTACTTATACTTTATAAAAAAATCCTTAAATATTAAATCACAAACTGGTTAACTTTAAAAATAAAAAATAAAAACACAACATATAAAAAAAAAATTCAAAACAACGTATATGCAATATGCATAATTACTTAATATATACTAAATTATAGAATACTATAATAAGAATATATAATATAAGTACTAACAAAGCTAGTTAATATGTAATTACAAACTAATTAATAATTATGTTACTTATGTAGTTTATGTTACTTGTTACTAATATATATATATATATATATATATATTAATTATTACATAACATATCATATATTATTACAAAGTTACAAACATATCATATATAAATATTATATATGTATAATTTGTTATTATATAATCATATAAATTATAATAATAATAATACATTAATATTTCAATTTGTGGTTATAAATAACATATTGTTTAATTCAATGTCAATTAATTAATTTGATATTATATGAATCACATTATCATTGTACATTAATAATATTATTAACTTTAATAAGTAATTGAATTGTTATTGAATCATATTATTAAGTATTAATATTTTACATTTATATTATTCAATATACATAATTGCATATATGTATAATATATAATTATAATTTATAACATATATAGACTTATAAGTTGATGATATACATTGGAACTAAGTCTTTAGATACTTAATTTTTTATTGTTGTATTAGTATGAACTTGCATATTTATAACTTATGACTTATGAATATGTATATATAATTTGTTATTATATAATTAAATGATTTTATAATTAATTGATCATATAATATAATCATATAAATTATAGTGATAATATATTAATACTCAAATTGTGATTTAATTATCTAAAACAAAAGTGTGATTTAATCATTAATGATCAATTGATTATGTTATATGTATAAATATTATTATAACTATAATTATAAAAATATAGTATATAAAAAAAGTGGTTACAGTTAATAAACCCTATAATCGCTAATCTTTAACCACTAACCACTATCTTATAACAGTACTTGATTAGGCGGTTAGCGATTATAGCGGTTAGCGATTGGTTTATGACGGTTAGCGGTTGGTGGGCGATTAATAACGCCGCATTGACACCCTTACTCAAGATTACAAGACTCTCTCAATTCTAGCGACCTAGGGGCATGCTAAAGCTACGGTTAGGTGTGAAGAAAAAGGAGGGATAAGGGTAGTTATAGCTAAGGGGTACTACCAACTCTCTGAAAATGCAGCGGACATACACAGCGGTTCAAAGGGTGTCTCGTACATCTAGGTGTTATCTAAAGGGTATTTATAAAAAAGTAGCGTACGTTTGTCCTTTTTCCGTTCGTTTGTGTACTATTTGCAGAGCATACATCTGGTGGTCCCCCCATGTACATCTGCACTAGAAATAGGGATGGACATTCGCTGATCACTGCATATCGCACCAAGGACAGATGCGTATGCTCACCTCCTTGGTGTACATCCACTCCAAAGGTTTAGTATTTTGGATTCTATTTTCTAAGGGATTTTAAGGTCTACTAAGTTGCCATGAAGGATCTGGGTCCTTGTTTAAAACCAATTTTTAAAAACTCATTAACCGTTTTTGTAAAGAGAAATTATTGGAAAATACTAAGGTTATTTTTATCATGGTATTACAAATAATCAAGAGTGCTAAGTCCCACATTGCCTAGTTACTAGGTGAAACTGTGCTTTATAACGATTATTGGGAAGTTCCAAATTGACTAGTTCATTTGGAGTAATAGTACAAATGTGATTGCGTTTTTTTCCTAGGTCGTTACAAGTGGTATCGAAGCCACCTAGTAATGCCAGGCCATATGGTGTTGGAGCACTGTTTGACGTGACTTTGATGAGGACGTTAGGAATTTAAGAGGGGGAGTTTGTAGCAACCCGATCCCATATTGAGAAATGAGAAGAAGCCCACATAGAGTGGATGGTTTATAAAGATAGTCATCAGTACTAAGTCCCACATTACTTAGTTACTAAATGAAACTAGGCTTTATAATGAATTCTATGGAAGCTCCAAATTGACTATTCCTTTTGGAGTAATAGCGTAGATGTGACTAGCGCTTTTTCTTGTGTTGTTACAAGTGGTATCAAAGCCATCTAGTAACTAGGCAATGTTAAACTTAACACTCATGACTATTTTTATAAACCATACATTTTATATAGGTTTTTTCTCATCTTCCCAATATGGGACTGGGATATTACAAATTCTCTGGCTTTTTATAATCTTTGCTACTAGTGTTTTATAAATTGTAACCCCCTTCACTGCATCTAAGATAGTGACAATTATTCTTTATGCATGATAACTCCTCTGTCATCGATGTATAGTTTGCTCCCAAAAAATGAACCATAAGAAAACAAAAGACTGATCGAAACCAATTTCGTTATTCTTAAGGATTCGTGAAAACAAAACTTAAGAAAACGAATAAAATTTCACACCATAGATCACTACTAAAAGTAGATCTAGATGTAATACATTCTTATTTAAAAACAATGAAAATATAATAACAAAAACCCAACACACCCTCACGCGTTCCATGCGCCACTCCCAGTTAGTCACGTGCCTTTAGAATGCACCCCAAGAACCAATACACACGCGCCCTGGCCAAACTATAGTGGAAGCAGGAAAAATGAGGTAGAAGGGGGAAGGAGAAAGTGATGTAGATTAGAATGACCTATCTTATCTTTTAGTCTTTTATTTAAATTAGGTTTCTTTATTAGTCTTTTAATTGTTTTAGTTTACTTTTCCTTCTAGTACGGTTTTAGATTACTTTTCCTTCTAGGATGTGTAATCCTAGTTTATCTTAGATTACTTTTCCTTCTAGGATATGTAATCCTAGTTTATGTTAACTTCTTTTATGTTTTAGCCTCTAAGCCTATAAATACGTGCTTAGACCCTTTGGAAAAACAGTTTATTATTATTATTGGTTTTGTTTAATAAGAATACTGAGTTGAGTTTCTTGGTTCTTTTCCTTCAGCTTAGATAGCATCTCGCTTAGAGAAGATTTCTTTGATTTTGTGATAGTCTCACAATCTTAGGAATATTTATCCATACATTTTATTGTTTTCTTGATTATTTACGTTCTAACCTCGCATCGTTGGTATCAGAGCCAGTCTCTTTCCATGGCGCCAGTCCACAAGGGAAGGGTAACCGCTTGCACACTTGGAAGACGTGAATAATCGCCAAGAACCAGTTAGAGAAGAACCACCGCAACCTATCAAGCACAATCGAAGGTACAATTTGAGCTTGAGGGAACAAATTGCAGCCCTCACAAAACTATTGTCCATCGAGAGTGGTCGAGATGAAGTCGGCATATACCCTCACCGCCTTAATCGGAAGAGGATGACGAATTGTGGAGGATGAAGACGGAGACCCTTTTGTGGAGCGCTGGAGTGCATGTGCATCAACCCCTTGTACAAGCTCAGCCAATCAATGGGAATCCGGTTTCAAACTCGATACACCAGAATTCCAAAGTTGCGCAACCCAAAGAGTTCATGGTGGCAGAAAAAAATAAAAACATTCCACCAAAAGAAGTACCAAGGAAGATGGCAAAGATGGTGCCTAAGGAGGGGCGGAGATAAAGCATCAATCGGTGTCTCGATACATTGGAGGTACGTGCCAACAATTTCAACGTACATGCATCTTGGGAGGCAAGGTGGCAAGCTTATCATAGATCCAAGGAGTGGTATGAATATCGCTCCAGAGGAAGCGGTAAGAAAGCTAGGGCTTGAGACCAAAAGTCATCCTAGTCCCTATCAATTGGAGTGGCTCACGAAAGGAAACGAGGTAAGGGTATCTAAATATTGCCAAGTTCCTTTTTCTATTGGGGCTAAATATATGGATCATGTGTGTGACGTGGTCGACATGACTATGTGTCACTTGTTATTGGGCAAACCGTGGCAAGATGATAAAACCGCCGCCTATAATGAAACCAAGAATACGTGCAGCTTCTGGTTGGGTAAAACCAAGTTGACGTTGTTACAAAGCCCATGGCCGAGCCACAACCTTCACAAGGAAATACAGAATCTATGGATGAAGAGCGTCAGGAATCCGAAGTCATTGATGAAGAGTTCGAGCGTGAATGTGTTGAAGATGTAGATCCTTCACAAGGGTTTGTAGATTGGGATTCTCCACCAACCTATGATGAAGACATCAATGAGAAAGATCCAATTGAAGAACCTTTGGCATTCGCCTAGAGGAAGAGCATGAAGAATTAGGCAAACAAGTGGACGGAGAGTTTTGCACTTTTTGACAACAATTCTACATATTATGTGCCTGTTAAGAGCCTCGAAGGTAAAGTCTTCGATTTTAGTGTTGAGCCAATTGACTACGTTGATTTCATTGGGATAGATGCTATTTTATCAAATTATTCTAGCCAAAACTGTGATGAAATCTATATGGTGGAAGAGGCTTTTTTGTCAAAGATTGAAAGGGTCTTTGTGAGTTCTTTGGGGATTCAGATGGCTTGTGGGAAGAGCAAAGCACGAGAGAAGCATAACAAGTCTACACGTAAAAGAGGTGTGTGATTTCACAACAACCATCAAGATACTCCACTAATGAAGATCACTATGATTATTATGGGGCGTGGCCTTGCTGTAAAGTTGAGAAGAGACGATTGGAATGAGTTGACCGGACATCCAAAAGACCGTGGAAGAGACCGGCCAATTCGAGGACTAATTCTCCAACCTGGGGAGGATGATGTAGATTAGGATGACCTATCTTATCTTTTAGTCTTTTATTTAAATTAGGTTTCTTTATTAGTCTTTTAATTGTTTTAGTCTTACTTTTCCTTCTAGTACGCGGTTTTAGATTACTTTTCCTTCTAGGATGTGTAATCCTAGTTTATCTTAGATTACTTTTCCTTCTAGGATATGTAATCCTAGTTTATGTTAACCTCTTTATGTTTTAGCCTCTAAGCCTATAAATACAGCTTAGACCCTTTGGAAAAACAGTTTATTATTATTATTGAGTTTGTTTAATAAGAATACTCAGAGTTGAGTTTCTTGGTTCTTTTTCCTTTAGGCTTTAGATAGCATCTACTGCTTAGAGAAGATTTCTTTGATTTTGTGATAGTCTCACAATCTTAGGAATATTTATCCCTTCCATCGCTTTCTTGATTATTTACGTTCTAACCCTGCATCAGAAAGGGGACCGGAGAAGGGAGTCGTAACTCAGTCGTAACTCCCTCCCCCTCACTTTGTTATACTTTCTTTCTCTAAGGTTTGACAACTACTTTGGGGTTTGATTTGTATTATAATAATTACACAATGTATTAAAAGCAATCTCTTGATGTCTTTTTTACTTGAGTAATGTTAAAATTATATTTTTATCTTTTAATTATTTTAAAATATTGATGTAGCAAGCCAACTAACTGGAACAAATAACAAACTTTTTTTCCGCGTAAAATAGATAAAGATTTTTTTTTCAAATTGGATTAAGGAAGTTTTTCAACTTGTTCTATAAAAATGAAGCACATGACTTTTTAATAAATAATTAATACACATATATAAAATTTATCGTGCACTTTGTATATTTTGATGAGGCAATTCTAACTTTGTGTTCAAAATCATTCTCAACTAATTTCTCATTCTCTTCTTTTTTTTTTTTTTTTTATTGGGATAAAAAATAGAAATGACACTTTCCTTTAGGGCATTTACAATGGATGAGCTAATTTTTTTTATGTAAAATAGCTCATCAAAACTCAATTTATCTAGTTTAACTAATAACTTTTTAAGGACCTCTTACATTTGATTAGTTATATTTTTATCTATATCATTTAATTTTAATTATTTTTTTATTTTTTATAATGATTGTATTTTTCTTAATATCTTATTTTTCAACTTTTGAGAAAAAAATGATGTGGATAGAGAAATAATAGGAGAAAATTTTGAAAAAATGAGATGTGAAAGGAAAAAGAGAGAAAAAAGAAAGAAAACAATAAAAAAAAGCGTGGGAAGAAAATTTTGTGAGAGATAGTGGGAGAAAAAATAGATGTAGGAGAAAATGTAAGAAAATAGATCTTTCAATATTGTCGCTACATGTAGCTTTTTTTTAAACTCATTTAACAAAAAATTTATTTTACATTTTTTTTTAACTTATCTAATATAGATGGTATTTTATCAATTTAAAAATTTATTTTAGATAAAAATGACATTTAATTCTTTCGTTATGGATGCTCATAGAAGAAAGAAAAAAAAAAAAAAAGGTGATAATAGTCTTACAGGAGAGAGAGAGAGAGAGAGAGAGAGAGAGGGAGCGAATCTGCAAGGGCACATGGGTGAGGTGCAGGCAGCAGCAAATATAAAAAGGTCCCGGGTTTCCCGGCACAACTGAAAAGGCAGATAGCAAGAGAGAGAGAGAGAGAGAGAGGGAGGGCACGTGAGATTTCCTCCTTTACCACCAACATCCTCTGCTGCCTCACCACTTATACAATTTACAGTTGTTAAGTTAGATAATCGGGATCTGTGCGCTAATCATCACCCATAACTATTTATCTTTCTTTAATTTTGGATGAGTCAACGGCTTCCTGTTCTCATGTCAACCCCCCTTTCTTCACCCTCACGTGACCACTTTCAACTCCAACTCTTCACGGAATATGTTTTACCCCATTACCCCACCGCATCCGCAGTGTTTTGTACGTGAGAAGCCCACTCCGCCTGCTTCGGTACCTCTTTAGATGATTCCCCACATTTCTTGAGGTCAAGATAACTATCCATGAAATTTTTTCAATTATTTATTTATTTTTATATAAATCATATTTTAGATTGGCACTCAAACCCTCTACCTTGTGAGAGAAAACTAAAGACATGAATTTATTTTATTTTATTTTATTTTTTAGTAGACTTTTATTAGCTGTTTTATAATTAAAATTAGATGACTGTAAAAATTAATTTTTGGCTTTTATTTCCACATTATTAAATTATAAGACAGTCTTAAAGTATCTCCTTTTTTTTAAAAAAAAGAAGAAGTAATTTTAAGAAAATTTACTTAATCTCTCTAAACTTTCATCACCTATATAATTATTACTTCCTAATGTTTAGAACTCTCAATTTAATGTATCAAACTTTCAATTTTTTACAATGTTATCACTTCCTTATATTTTCCCTTAAATCCTAATGGAAGTGTGTCAAAATTATGAAAATATTATCCAATTTTTTTGAAAAAATAAAAATTACAAATTACAAATATTTTTAATGAAATTTACCAAAATACTCGTGCTTGAATCTTTGCAATTATTTTATTTTATTTTTTATAATAAAAAACACAGGAATATTTTGATAATTTTGATAAGATTTAATGAAAAAAAGCCTACTAGATAGATGACATTGTAAAAAAAGAATTAAAAGTTTGATACACTAAATTAAAAAATTTTAATTTTAAATAGTAATTGCAAAAGTAATTAAAGTTTATGAAAATAAAGTAAAGTTTTATCCTAAATTTATTTAGTATAAGAATGAAATTAAATTATATGACAATAGTATAGAAATCGAGTAAATAGTATTATTGTTGAAAGTTCAAATAAATTCATTATTAAAAATAAAGGCTTTGTTTGGGGATGGGCCGGACTGGACCATCCCAAAATCCAAAAAAAAGAAAATTTTCAAAATTAATCTTAATATTCTTACTTTTTATATCACATCAATACCTTTTTGTTATTATTCAAATAAAAAATTACTTTAAAACAAAAGATTTTATTTTTCTATATAAAATATTCTTTTTTTCACATCAATCAAATCTGTTATAATACTTTTCTCATATGTTTAGTCCATTACCAAATCACACACAGCCAAAGAGTAATGACCTAAACAAAGTACACGTTACATAATGGTAAAGAGTTGAAGGAGGAGTAGCAGCAGTTTGTTGGAACCGACTCAACCGAGGATGAAAATTGATCAGTGTCATAGGGCGTGGACCTCCTAAATTGTACTGTTGTGACGCAAACTATGTGCCACTCCTGTACTGCGAAAACTGTCAGAATTCACACTATCTCCCTCATCCTCTATTAACTGTTACTTATTTTTAATACCCTATTTAATTGCCTACTAGCTTCACCACTCCAGATTTTAATTCATCTGAATTCTTTTTTATTATAATGCAATTATCAGAATAATTTCAGATATGATTGTTGGAAATCCAACTTCATTCTCCATATCAACTAATTCACTGGAATGAATTAATATAGAATCCTATAAATTCAATCTTATCAAGATTGAAATCAATTTATAATTTCTGATTATACATGCACGCTTTTTTTTTTTTTTTTTGAAGCTTACATGCACGCTTATATATATATATATATATATATATATATATATATATATTAATTTCACACACTTTAAATGCCACCAAAATTACAGAATTATCTTTATAAATTTTCAATAAAACAAAATATCCTTAAATTTTTTAAAAATTTTAAAATTTAAAATTTAAAATTTAGTATTTTTGTTTTATTTTAGTATGGATAATTTCTTCTTTTTTGTTAAAATTAGGGATATATTGTCATTATTTTGGTAGTTTGGAAGATAAATTATGCATAATTGATAATTTGGAGAGTATATTATCATTAGAGTGGTAGTTTGAGGGAGTTAAGTGGACTTTACATCTCTAATAAAACAAATAACTATATATATATATGGTTTCAATATAGATTTTTAAACTTTCTTTTAGGCCATCAAGTATAATGTTTCTTTGAAAAAGGTTTTTCTTATTTTGTTAGGGTTAAGATATCTCTCGATATATAATGGGGGACCTATCTGCCCCAACATGTCGCAGACTACCTAAAATCTGCTAAAATAGGTAAACTTCATGATGATTCTCTCACAATTACTTGTCCATATTACAAATAATATGAGCATTGAATTTTAATTATACTTTCAAAAATCTATCATTGTACCTTTTTTTTTTTTTTTTTCCTCTACAACTCATATTTGAGTGTTATTTCTCTTCCTCATAAACCCTTGAATGTGTCATTAGTCTCTCTTTTTTTTTTTTTTGGACATGTCCACACAAAAGGAGGGAGGAAGATTCGAATTAATGACCTTCACTTTATTAGGCGTGGTCCCAGCTGATTGAGCTACTTCTTGGAGACAAATGTGTCATTACTCTTGATTGAACTATATATAATTGCATTTCGCCTCAAACTCTATGAAATTCGCGTAAAATTTGATCCATTAATAGTTTTTACAATATTTATTTACTTATTTTTGTGTTACTATTTATAGAACAATTTGAAATCCAACCATTGAACATACAACCGTATAGAATTATGACAAGCGTAGATAGTATATAAAATAGAATAATGCTATAAGTCTCTTTTGTATCGTAATTCAATAGTGTTATTATTTTTTAGGGTTAAATACTTAATTAATTCTAGGGTTTGGAAACTTTATTTTTCCTCCTAGGGTTTGGAAAGTGACCAAATTGGTCCTTGTGGTTTTGAAAAGTGACCAAGTTAGTCCATCTAATGACTTAACGGATTGACATATGACTAATTAAGTTGACATGTAACCAATTAATTAATTTTTTAAAAAATTAAAAATATATATATTTTTTCAAAAAGAAAAAGAAAAAGAAAAAGAAAAAAAACAAGGTGGCTCGCCACCAGATTTTCTTCTTTTTTTTTTGAAAAAGATATTTTTAAAATTTAAAAAAAAATAAAAAATAATAATAATTAATTGGCCACGTGTCAACTTCTAATTATTATGTCAAATTAAGTCAACTAATCATTAACGACAGATGGACTAACTTAATCACTTTTAAAATCATAAGGACCAATTTAGTCACTTTCCAAACCCTAGGAAGGAAAAAATAAAGTTTCCAAACCCCTGACTAATTAAGTATTTAACCCTATTTTTAATGCAAAATATTAAAATCAAAACGTCAATAAAAGTAGCACTTGATCGTACATATAAACTCATTTATTACAAGAGTGTAAAATTAAGACATGTTACTAAGGTATATATATATATAAAGGGATTTATATTTAGTTACCGAGAAAAACATGTATATGTTTTCTTCCCTTGTTGTTTGGTCGGTATTCCAAAAAAAACAAAAAAAAAAGGGATTGCCGAAACAATACAATAATAAATCGGGATTGCCGAAAACATAAAATATTGAAGAAAGTATAAAATCATAGAGTTCCGTGAACCATAATGTCATACGAAGTTAGAGCAAAAGCAAAAGCAGCCATTGAACGAAACAGTCCATCATGACACTAACGCCGTCATTCCCGCCGCAACGTCGTTACTCAGACGGCGTTTTCCTCTAACGGAGCACACCCAGAAGGAAAAAACAAAAAAAAAAAAAAAGTGAAAAAACAGAAAGCCAGAAACTGTATAAAAGATCTTGAACCAATGCGCACACAGAGAGAGAGAGAGAGAGAGTCTCAGAGAGATCAAAGGGGACAGATACTAAAGAGAAAGCAAGAGAGAGAGAGAGGCAGTGGGAGAGATTTTCTGGTGGAAATTGAAGGAGATTTTGTGCGTTTTGATCTCGCCGGAGATTCCTACCGTCTGCAGAAGCTTGGAATTCGGAAACTTTGTGAGTGAAGTGTGGATTCATATTCAGGTCGATTTACTCAAGCGCTTGGAGCAGATAATGCACGTGAATTTTAATTCAGATCAAAGTAAGCGATTATTCTTTTTCCATGTTAGCCTATAGATCTTTCTCTTTCGAGCTTTTTTTTTTTAATCAAGTTGTAAAGATTTTAATTTCATTTTTGTTTAACATCGAGTTTTTGTTTTCTTCCCTTTATCGTAATCTGATGGCAGATTCGCTGAATTCTGCAATTCAATTATCCGGTTAATGGTTTTACGTGTACGGAACATTTGCAAGCTAAATTTGTGGCCGATAAATTTTATTTCCTCGGGAAAGGGACAGAAATTATCTTCGCAATAACTCTCGGCGTGCTCCAGAGTAATTTCTTCGTTTTGAGCTTTCAAATCGTAATCCGATTGCTTCTAAGTAGCGAATGCGCCTCCGATCTTCTAGCGGAGGCGTAAATTCTCAGACAAGATTCTTCTTTTGTCTAGCACAGGGATCTGAGAAGACGCGCTGAGAATTTTGGTCTCCAACGTCCCAGTACCGGTTTGAATTGCAAAAAGTTCAAACAATTCAACTTTATTTGGTGACTTCACTGAATTTCCGCGAGAATTTTGGTTGTTTACAAAATTCTGTTGAATTACCGGAAAAATCAGGTGAGAAAAATCTATAAAGGTGTTAATGGAGCTTCCTCAACCACGTCCTTTTGGAACCGAAGGTATTTTCAGAGCATAACTTTTCTCTTTGTTCTAATTTGTTTCTTTGAGATAAAAAATGAAAATTGGAAAATATTTTGTTTTTGTTTTTTTGTGGTACAGGGCGAAAACCAACACATGACTTTCTGTCTCTGTACAGTCATTCAACTGCCCAACATGATCCACTACCAGCTTCTCAAGGTATTTTATTTTAATTTTCAATTTAAGATTCCAAAAATTAATATAAAGAAAAAAAAAGAAGAAGGTTTTGTTCTTTGTGGGTTTTACCTTCAAAGATTTTTTATTTTATTTTCTATTCTTTTAGTGGGTTGTTTAGAATTTAGAATTTAGATGTGAGTGTTTTATACAGAAAATATGTGATGAAATATCAAATATATATCTTCGGACTTTATTACCCATATCACAATTGTGTGTGCACGTGACGGGATTTGAATCATGGATCTGGGCCATCAGTGTAAGTGGGGGCAGTCTTAAATAGGCTGCCGAATCGGAAAAGGAAGGGGTTAGCAGTTAGCAATTAACAACATTTAGATTGGATCTTGGGTTTTGATGGGACCCATAAGGATTCAAATATGATTTGAAGGGTCACATCAGGCCCAATGCTGGTGCATGGTATTGGTACCAGTCTACCAGAATGCTTAAATCTGGCCCACGCCCTTCATAATCCCCATTCATGAAAAATGTGATTAAGCGTGGAGTATGTAATAATTTTGATTTTATGTGTTTTTTTCTTCCATGTGTTTATTGGGCAAAACATATAGACTTTATTTGTTGGTAAAGTCAAACATTTCATGGCTCTCTTTCAGTCTAACGAGGCGCAAAGGCTGCATTGAGAGTTTAGTAATGTGGGGGTATTTTTTTTTCATAGATTGGAGGCGATCTGTTCTTGAAATTTTAGCATCGTGTTTTCTGAGCCAAAGTTGAAATTTTCTGAATAAATATGAATAGCCCCCACCCATTTTCGATTTTTTTTTGTTTGTTTGTTTGTGGAATTAGTCTGGCTTTTTACAAATTAAATCCAGAAAATTCAACACGATTGTTCATTTTACCCTATTTAGATTGGTTTCATGATCGTTTTTGTGTCCAAAATTAAGGAGATATAATAATGTTTTGCAAAATTAGATGTTATGGTCATTAGTCTCTCCTAAATCTAAGATAGGAGCTCTTTCCCTTCGTTTGTTGATGCATGAACAGGAGGAGGTTACCCGAAAACTCATGATTTCCTACAGCCACTAGAGCGGATAGGAAGGGGCAGTGCAAAGGAAGAAAGCACAGTTGATATCTCAACTGTGGAACAGCCAGCGCCACCAGCTGCGCCCGCTTCGGCGGAACACATTCTCCCTGGAGGGATTGGGACATACAGTATAAGCCACATTTCGTATTTTGCTCATCAAAGGGTTCCGAAGCCAGAGGGTTCCATATTTACGGTGGCACAAACGAGTAGTACGGATAGGAACGATGAGAATTCCATCTGCACTTCTTACACAGGAAGTGGTTTCACATTGTGGGAAGAATCTGCAGCATTGAAAAAGGGAAAGACAGGGAAGGAGAATATGGGCGAAAGACCCATTGTGAGAGGTAAAATCGTGTTAATTGTTTGTGTTCCATTTATACTTCTCATGCATGCTTTTACCCCCAAAAAAAAAAAAAACCGTAGCTTTTCATTCTCATTAGTTCCGATGTTTTCCAAGGTGATTCTTGAAAAAAATAAATAGAATTCTTATAAAAATATTTAATTAATTATATTTGAGTGATATTTTTATTTTATTAAATAGTAAAATAACAAAAATACTCTCAAAATAAACTAGAAAGAATCCAAAAAAACTGAGACATTTCAAGAAAGAAGAGCAATCAAGGCACATCACACGAAGGTTGGATAACAAAAAGTATCTTTTTATGAATAAAATTATGTATGTCTGTGGGCCTGTGCCCATAACTCTTTCCATGTTTCCAAAGGCTAATTGGGCCGTCTGTGGGCTGCTGATATGGTTATATGCCTGTATTAAAAATCAAAATGATATTTTAAAATTTTTTTTTTTTATATTATTACTGAGATACGTATTGTTGTATATAATTTAGTCACCTTTCGTCCAACCAAGGCCTAATTTTAGATAACAGCCTAAGTGAAATCAAAGAATGGGCAAAATCTTGGATTGGGCTGAACTAAGTTTGCACTGAAAGCCCAGTTACGGCTTTCTTTTTTGTAATCTATTTGTCGAAGTTCTTCTTTTTATGGAACTACAAGAGGAAGAGAAGTGTCTAATAATTTTTTAACTCTTGCCGATGCTGTGTAGACCGGGCTGGGCCTTAGGGCCGATCCTTAGCCGGTCCAGCCCAAATTTAAACATCAAAAAAAAAAAAGAAGAAAAAAAAGGAGCAGAAAGAAATCTGAAATCTTAACCGAAGCCCTTGGCGGCTACTTTTGGAATTGACAGAGGGAGGGGCCAAGTTGGGACAATGGACGACGTCGGAGAGGCCGTCACAGTCCTCTACCAGCAACAGCAACAACAACAACCATCGGAACAGCTTCAGCTCTCTCTCTTCCTCTCAGTCAGTCACTTTCTCCTCCTATATTTCTCTTTTGCCGCTGTCTCTCTCTCTCTCTGGTCTGATGGGAGTATAAACGAGGAGTAATGGGATTTTATGGGTGTCAACAGGGCAACGGGCAGAAGAACAAGAGCTTCATGGAAATGATAAAATCGGCCAAGGTTGGTAATGCCGAGGAAGATGACTTAGACGACGAGGAAGAGTTTGTCCTTAAGAAAGAGCCCTCTACTAGTGTTACTACTGCCCACAGAGGTATTGTCTCAAACACCTACTTGGGTGTCCCTATATTCTGATGTTTATGCGACATGAAAGATTACATCTTTGTTTCCCTGTTTTCATCGATTTTAAAGGTGTGAGTCTTATTACAGAATTAAGGGTGAAAGTGGACGGAAGGGCTCTGATCAGAAGGCTAACACTCCCCGCTCAAAGCATTCTGCGACAGAGCAGCGTAGGAGAAGCAAAATCAACGATAGGCAAGTCTTCCTGCTTCATATAGGAAACCTCTTTTCTCATGTGTGGCTTTCTCTTTCTCTTTCCATTTGCTGTGAGTCTGCCCGTGTTGGACTTTGAGGTTTTCTTTTTCTCTTCTTCTCCTCTTTTTTTTTTTTTTTTTTTTTTTTTTGTCTTGTCTTTTTTCTAATACTCGTATATTGGTTAAGACATCCCTGATCCCTACTTAATTTTCCTGTCAATTTTTTCTTATGGTTCGTATCTTATGTAGGTATGCCGTAAGTGGCAGTGCCATAACTTTGTTCAATGGAGGAATTCTTTTCCTCTAGGTTGAGCAAAAAGTGAAAAAAAATAATATTTAAGGTTTTAGGAGAGCACCGGCTAGCATTATGGCCCTTTTTCTTACTAGAAGCAATTAGTTGATTGATTAATAAGGTTGTTACTGAGATCTTATACTAAAATAATAAAGTTACATGCAGGTTTCAGATGTTGAGAGAACTCATTCCTCATAGTGATCAAAAGAGAGATAAGGCATCATTTTTGTTAGAGGTATGTAATGTCTTATAGTAATTCGTTCTTGACTTCTTTGGTTCATATCTTGTAGTAATCTGTTGTTTGATTTCTTTACTTCACCTTGCAATGTTCTAACCTTTGAATGATGGTTTCTGAATCTTTTTGCAGGTTATTGAGTACATTCAGTTTTTACAGGAGAAAGTACAGAAGTACGAGGGGTCATGCCAAGGATGGAATCATGAGCCGGAAAAATTGATGCCATGGGTAAATTTTGTTTTTGCACATTCTTCATTAGTTTGGAAACATATGCATTAATTATTTATTTCATGAGCGAGTGTTATCCAAATAGACGGGAAGGGAGGGAAATTTGTGCCCCGGAAGTGAACGAAGCCTCCAAATTTTAAGGATGTCTGTCCTACACACACACACATGCACGATGGTCATATGTTTGGGTAGTTTATAGTTGAATTTATGCCAAATCATAGTATTTCGTATCACTGCTGCAACCTAGTAGTTGACACTGTCTCCCTTGCTTGAAGCAGAGAAACAATCACAGGCCTACTGAAAGTTATGTCGATCAATCTCGAGTCATAAATAGTGGGTCTGCTCCTGCATTAGTGTTTGCTGGGAAGTTTGATGAGAAAACTGTCTGTGTCTCCCCAACCATTGCTGGGAGTGCACAGCCCCCAGTAGAATCTGACATTAGTACTGTCACTACCTTTAAACAGATGGATCACCATCCTGGAATCACCAATAAGGAAATGCCCTTTCCAATGCCATTGCAGTCAAACTTCTTCACACCTGTCAGGACCAGCGCTGCTGTACCTGAACTTCCTCCTAAATTGGTATCTGATGGAAAAGATATTCCATCGCTGCCCCAACCACAGATATGTCAGGTGAGATCATGCACTACAGATGGGACTGCTACTAGTGATAAGCTGAAAGAACAGGAGTTGACCGTTGAAGGTGGTACAATTAGCATCTCAAGTGTGTACTCTCAAGGGTAAGTATATTTGTAATTTAAATAATCATTAGTATGTGCATTTTTTTTAAGAAAGGTAGTAACTGTCTTTAGTCTGCACATTTCTTAGACAAACTCTGAACCTTGATTTGGTTCTTAGTATTGTAGATTCATGTCTGGTAAACATGATTCTATACATCATCAACACCCTTACTGATTTTCCAGATTTTGCCGTTAGGTACTACTGCAATAAGGCACTTTTTGTGGCATATTTTTAAGGCACCATTATTTTTTTGGCATACATCTAGACTCCAATCATTTCAGGTCAGAACTAATTGCTAGCATTTGCACTGGGCCATATCCTTTAATCTGATTCTTTAGGCGCCATTTCCTTTATCTTCTTGGCGTTCTGCAATCCGTATATTAAGTCAAGAAGCAAAACCATCACAGCATTGATTAGCACTTTGTTAGAAATTTGTACTGATAGAGTATGTTGTAATTACATTAGTCTTGTTAAAATGGTTGGAGGATATTGCCGGTACCCATTTATTGTACTAGCCCTGTTAGGATTTTTTTTTGATAAGTCAATATTTTATATCAAAAAGCGCAGAGGGGCGCAACCCTTAGTACACTGGAAGTATACAAAAGGAACTAGGGAGAAATGGAAAGGAAAGCAAGAAAATCTACAAAGGTAATAGTCATGGAGCAAGCCAGCTGTAGTCCGAAAAGAGAGTAACAAAGAAAAATGTAGGAGCTCCTCTCGAGTCCTCGTAGTCCTCAAAACATCTATTATTTCGCCCTCCAAATGCACCACAAAATACAATGCGGGACCATCTTCCAAACAACAGCGCTTCTCGTATGACCCGCCGTCCACCAACTCGCTAGAGCCTCCTTGACGGAGCGAGGCATTACCCAACAAAGCCCAAACCGAGCAAAGAAAGCATTCCATAGGTCCCTCGCTGCTGCACAATGAAGAAGAAGATGATCCACCGACTCCTCTTCCTTTCACATAACCAAGATCGGTTCACCACCACCAAGCCCCTCCTCCCAAGATTGTCTAGAGTAAGGATCTTGCCATGAACCGCTGTCCAAACAAAGAAAGCCACTCTAGGAGGAGCTTTGGACTTCCAAACACTCTTCCAAGGAAAAGAGACTTGCCCGCGAGGCAAAAGCACTCGATAGAAAGACTTAACCTCAAAAAGACCCTTGCGAGAAGGCACCACCATAACTTGTCCTTCCTCTCAAGAATCTTACAATCATATAATCTTTTATAAAAGAGGCCAACTCCCCACCTCCCAATCATGGATCAGCCGGGTGAACCGGATATTCCAGAGTGGAGTTGCTGAACGCCCATATTATCCGAATCGACGCTTCCTTGAGTCTAGCAATGCTGAACAGCCGGGATACTCCTCCTTAAGGGCCCTCTCACCACACCAAATATCATCCCAGTAATCAATTTCGAGCCCTCACCAACATCATATTTGCAAAACCTCCTAAAATTCTGCCATCCCATACAAATAAATTTCCACAAGCCCACCCCATGCGAACCTGAAATGAGTCCCGAGCGCCAACCTCCCCAATCCGACCCATATTTGGCCACCAACACCGATCTCCACCAAGCTCCTTCCTCATGAGCAAACCGCCACAACCACTTTCCCAACAAAGCTTGATTGAACCTCCGAATATTCCTAATCCCTAGACCACCCTCATCAATAGGGGAACACACCTTATCCCATTCTACTAGATGATACTTGAAGTCATCATTCATCCCTCCCCAAAGAAAATCTCTTTGAATCTTCTCAAGACGCTTTGCCACTTCAACAGGGATAGGAAATAGTGATAACATATAGGTAGGCAAATTGGATAGAGTACTTTTAATCAGAGTGACCCTACCTCCTTTTGAGAGATACAATCTTTTCCACGGAGCCAGTCTTTTTAACATCATATCTTCCAAGCCCGCCCACATAGTTTTAAGCTTAAAAGAAGCCCCCAAAGGAAGCCCCAAATATTTCAAAGGCACTTCACCAAACCCACAACCCAACAAACCAGCAAGCTGCCCCACATTCTCCACATGACCAACCGGGATCAAAATTGATTTGGATAAGTTTACCTTCAAACCGGCAACGGCTTCAAAGCAAACAAGGAGCGCCCCTAAGTGACGGATTTGACTAGAATTGGCCCCACAGAACACCAATGTATCGTCAGCAAAGAGAAGATGAGAGATATTAACCCGATCCTGCCCACTTGATCCCACCGAAAAACCTGAAATCAGCCCCCTCTCGGTAAAAGCACCAAGCATCCTACTAAATGCCTCCATCACCAAAACAAAGAGGAAAGGAGAAAGCGGATCGCCTTGACGGACCCCACGAGAGCACCCAATCACGTTGATTGGAGTTTTCAGCCCTGTTAGGATTGATAGTCCTGGGCCACTTGGGCATGAGTTTTGCACTCATTTGCATATTAAGTTCAGAGTTAAACCTTTTATCATGTGTTCAATGTCAATCTTCAACTTTTCGACTATTAAAATCTGCTGAAGTTCTCTGATATATGCTACACCTGGATATCAGCACACCCTGCCTAGTCAGTAAAAGGAAATTATGTTTTGTAGTCTTTGGTTACAACTGTTGTATGTTAACGTCATCTTGAGAGCCTTATTCGAAACAGGATGTTGGTTATGAATCAGTAACATAACAGGGATATTTGGTGTTGAACAGGTTGTTGAGTACTCTGACACAAGCACTGCAGAGTTCTGGAGTGGATTTGTCACAGGCCAGCATTTCAGTGCAAATTGAGCTTGGGAAGCGATCTAACAGTAGAGTGACTGGATCACCATCCATTGTGAAGGTAATATTGGTGCCGAAATTGTGGTATCCGAATTCTCTTTTTTCAAGTAAAATTTTTATATGAGCTTAATTGCACATCTTTTACTTAAATTTTGTCTTCCATTGTTCCTCAGGATAAGCATGTTCCTGCAAGCTATCAAGGGACAACACGTTCTAGAGTTGTGAGTGCTGAAGATTCTGAGAAAGCCCTGAAGAAGCTTAAGACGGGCAAAAGCTAATATCACAATTTCATTAGTTTCTTTCTTTCTTTCTTTCTTTTTTCAATTATATTAATTCATTTTTTCGGGTAGCCTATATCGTCTTGGAGGGGTTATTCATGTCTTCTGCTGGTTTATAAACTACCCAGTTGAGACCAAGATTGATTGTACATGTAGCGTCTCTCAGTTAGTTTGTTGGGTTCCACAGATTTCCGGGCAAAATAATATGTATTATTTGTTTTCTGTTTGTTGTCATCATAGAGGCTTCCATATTGATATTGAGAAGCTGCTTTTTCATTAAGGTTTCCATTAATGTAAAGTTTCTTTCAATATTTTTTTTCTTGACTCATGAAATGTAAAAGAATTTTATTTATTGAAGGGGGTGGTGTCATATTTCTTATTGCTTTAAATTCCAAAAATATGTCTGTAACCTTTGAGTCAATGCTTTAAAATAAGGTAAAAAATAATATTTAGTTCTTAAAGTTTTTGTGCAATTTTAATTAAGTCGTTGAGTTGTTAATTTCGATAATTAAGTATTATAAGTGTTTCTTTATTATTATTATTTTTTGAACCAATAGTGGTACTATTATTAAACTCAAAAGATCAATACAGTCAAGAAATGGGATGAACTTCTTCCTCAAAATAATCCCAGACGCACGGTGGATTTTCATCCAACTAGAAAGTATCTGTGATATAGCTAGCCCATGTGCAACTAGAATAGCTTCGAAAGACATGTTTAAATTTTGCCTTGCCCAACCACTGTAAATGTGCTTGTATGTCCTCCACAAAGTGTCCAAAGCTGCTCGTACAACCCTTTTGTGAATTTATTGCATTAATGACTTGCAAGGCATCCCCTTAAAAAATGATCGCATTTAGGCAAAGATCTATTCCCATAATCAGAGCGTGAATTGCAGCTAGGGCCTCTGCCATAACCAGTTCTAGGACCATCTCGTGTGTCATGCTCCGTGCAGCTAAACTTCTCCTGTTGCCATCACGAGCAACAACGCCTAGACCAACCCCTTCGTTCCTCTTGTCAACAGCTGCGTCCTAGTTTATTTTGATCATGGTGTTGGGAGGCGACTGCCATGGTGCCCTTTGCTGTGCCATATTAGGCCTTCGCTCCTCCTTACGGCGAGAATTGGCTCTTTGAAAATCTCTCGGTGCCTTACAGGCCGCACTAACCAGTTGGGTTGGGTGGACAAACTCACCTCCGTGGACAACAGAATTCCTACGCAGCCATATGTTCCTCACAGTAACTCCAAAAAACTCGAAGTCGGATTTTTCACATCGGGTCACCATCTCTTCACAGAGATGAAGAAAATTTCTACCCACACATACCCCTATGCATTGAGATCAAACCACTCCCCCATACATCATTGACCGAAGGACAGCTCCAAAGGATGTGTTCCACCATCTCTTCTTCTATTTCACAAATAGGACTCATCTTGTTGGTTACCACTCCTCTACGGAACAAATTAACTTTGGTAGGAAGGAGATTATGGCAAGCCCTCCATATGAATTTTTTAACCACATTTGGTACATGAAGCTGCCAACATGCCTTCCATACTACTGATTCCTTGCAGGACCCCGAACCTCCACTATGTTTTAGCGCTATATTCTTCATGGCAAGGTGGCATGCACTGCACACGAAAAACTCCCCATTTGTGGTACACCGCCAAATCAGTCGGTCCATTGGCTGGAATGGGCTTAACGGAATGTTGAAAATAGCCTTCGCCTCTTCATCAAAGAAAATAGCTGTGATGAGATTACTATTCCACCTTTCGGTATCATTATCAATAAGCTCAGCTACACAAGCACCTTCCCATAATACGATTCTTGGAGATTCCACAGAGAAGGAGATTGGTTAAGGTAACCATCGGTCCCCCCACACTTGAATGTCACGACCATTCCCTACCCCCTCCAAGGTAATCAATTTTGTGGCACCTTCGAAGCCCCTAGACACCCACAGTTGCCTCCAGGATGGATGTGTAAGGGTGGTATTTTGCTTGGATAATGTGGGTAGCCAAGGAATCCGGATGTTGGAGTAACCTACACAATTGTTTGGCCAAAAGGGCGTTGTTAAAAGTAACAAAGTCACGAAAACCCAACCCTCCAGTTGATTTCGACATTCCCATTTGCTCCCAATTCATCTAGTGAATTCTTGATGTGTTCTTCTTATATCTCTACCAAAATCGTTGCATTGTTCCATTAAGCTCTTTGCAAAAAGAACCCGAAAGTTAGAACACACTCATACAATATGTAGGAATGGCCTAGATTGTAGCTTTTAATAAAATCTCATTGCCTACATGAGATAGAAATTTAACCTCTCAGTTATTCAAGCAATTCCACTGTCCTTAATGCTTTGAAAAGCCTGTGCTCTCGACTTCCCCACAAGAGTTGGTAGTCCCAAATATTCATCATAAATTTGGGTAGCTTGTAGCCCTAAAAGCTGAGATATTTCCTTTCTCCTTGAAGGGCTAGTAGTTCGACTAAAAAAAAAAAATTGAGGCCTTGGCTTTATTCAATTTCTGTCTAGAGGCTACTTCATACTTATCCAATACCTTGGTTATCCACCTCCATTACATAGAATTGGCCTTACAACGCTATTATCTACAAAGAAAAGATAGCTGGCGTGGGCCATTTTTGGACGTGGGCACCCCAATAATAACACTTTTTTTCTTTGCATGAGTCAAGAGAGAACTAATTGCTTCCGCATATAAGGAACAATATGGAGACAGAGGATCTCCTTGTCTAGCCCTCTAGATGGTTTGATATTCCCTATAGATGTACCATTCACTAAAATAGAGAAAGAAGTTGATTGTACACTGATGTGAGTTTTAATTGTACGTGCAGGTTGTGTGCAAGTGCGAGGTCAATCCATATGGAATTGCATTGTAAAAATCAATTTTTAATTTAAATCAATTCTATCTTAACCTAGTTTCAAAATTTGTAGTTACATTGTGCAAAAACATAAACTATAGGCTTGTTTGGGAGTGTGATTTTAATAAGTGCAATTTTAAAATTGAATTTTTAAAACCGCTACTTTTAAAATTGCACATGTGTTTGATAAAATATGTTAAAAATATTTTTTCATCAATTGAATGTTTGGATAATATTAACATATAATTGCGGTTTCATAGCCAAATAGGTAAATATTGCCCAAAATCTTTTTTTAAGCAAAATCGTAATTTTGGTTTAAATTCTTACATTTTCAAATAAGCGCCCTCTAACTTGCTTATTGAAATTGAAGATTTTTTTGTCTTATTTTAAATTAAGTACTTTTTAAATCGCAATGCCAAATGCCTTAGGTTTTGCGATATCCTTTAAAAACGTAGATTATTCTTGTGAAATCGCAATCCCAAATGGATCCTATGTGATTTAAAAACAATTAATGGAAAAGCATTAAGGTTTTCCAAATCCGCCTCACCAAATCAAACAACATATTCTTGCACTTTATACATACAATCAACTAGCAATAAGTTTTATACAATGTCAAAAGTCGTAAACACATATTAAATCATTCAATTAATCCATCCGTTAAATGAATCACAACGAATATCCAATTGAGATCAACTCATCCACTATATCTGTAGATCACAATAGATATAAGTCTCAATCAAATCATTCAATGTATCCTAGGATGAAACACAACTAATATAAATTGTCACATGAATAAAAGAACAACATTCAATCAAATGAAATTAATCAAACAATTGAATTGACTTTGAACAACACTTTAATTAAAAATTGAATTGTATACATAAAACGACAAGAACATGAATGTTTATCAATGACGAGGCTTCATCTTAAATCTTAGTTGAAGGTTTTAGCCTCTCATGAAAATAAAAATCATAACAAAATGAATTGACATCATGAAATACGAAAAACTTACATTGAAAAACGAAGCAAAGGCTAAAGAACGACAACAAGCCATATTTCTACTCAAAATGGCACCTCCCATCGTAGGGTTTACAAAAGAAAATGTGATATAAATAAGAAAAAAATTGGGGTTTGGTGCTGCCAGGTCAGCGTGAGTGCACTTGAGCGCACTCGAGTCTTCAGGGCTATTGCGGTGTGGCACTTAAGTGCTGCATGTTGGGGTTGACGTGGATGTGCGCTCAAGTGTGCCATGTATGGGCTCGAGTGCAGGTACACTCTATTGTGGCTCTATGCGCTTTACACTTCTAGGGATCTTCAATTTCTTTGCTTATTTCCACCCTCAAACCACAGTTTTCTCTCAATGACCTACAACATACCAAAACACCAAAACTAACAATAAAAAAAAATAAAAAAAATAAAAAAAACCAGAAAATAACAAAGCTAAGAGCTTAACAAATATAAGTTAAGGGACCCAAATATACAATATTTGACACTCATCAAATACCCTCAAACTTACATTTTGCTAGTTCCTTAGCAAAACAAAATGAAAAACAACTTCAAAACTAGAAACATAAGTCCATTGTCGTGGGAGAAACGATTGTACTTAGTATATGCAATGAGCCTTTTAAATTCTTAGGCATCCCTAAAGGATGAGAGAAGTTTCATGAGGGTTTGCGTAATGATACCCACAAACATTTTTTTCATACTATGTTATTGACAAACAAAGACTTCCATACAAATACAAGGTTCATACATCATGAGCAAATTTAACAAGGTTAACATACAAACCATACCACAAGGCATCCAAACATCATTCAACTCATAGTTGAAAAATTGAGACAACACATGTTCCAATAAGTGCAAAGTGAACCAACATAGACTTACGAGGTTTCATTAATTCTCAAAGCTTGTGTACCCTAAAATTCATAGGAATGCAATTAGATGAAAAACAACCAAGGCTTGATTCAAAATGTGCAATTTTTTTGTGTAGGCTGTGCAATGCTTGACTTCCTAAAGCTTCTACTTGACCTATGTAACAAGTGTTGGGCCAGTGACTCCCAAACCAAGTGGTTTTAGGGCACTGGATGTAAAAACATTCCTAAGGGCTTAATTACTTAAGTTAAAAAGAGTTACAGAGTTTAACTAGCCATACAATCAATCAATTTAAATTTCTCATCTTTTTATGCGAACACTCATTGCTTGGTGAAGCAAGAGGTTTAAATTACTCAATAAGAAACTCAAACTCATGATTTTTTTTTTTTTTGTGCCAAAGTTTTCATCGCCAAATCAACTTACAAATCTCAAAGCACACACTCCTAAAGTCAAGTCTTATACTTCTTAGACCCTATACTAGTGTGCATGTGAAAAACCAATTAAACAAGTTAAGTCTCTCTAATCCAACACATGAGTCAAACAACCGAGATTTCTATTGATATGTAATGTTCAAACAAGCTAAATACACCAATGACATGCAATCCATCGTTATGATGTAACTCACGCCCAATCAACAACATAGCATAACAATTTTTTTTTAATAATTAAATAAAAAGACAGAAATGTCTACCTCACCCCCAAACTAAAATGATACATTGTCCCCCAATGTGTCTAGAAATACAATACCAGATGAGCGGTGCAAGTCGGATGTAACGTAAGAGAATGCTCCCCCAAACTTGAATGACAGACATTTGACTTGAAAAACACAATGAAAACAAAAACAAAATAGACAAACAAGATCAAATGACAAGGAAAACAATGAGGGTTGCCTCCCAGTAGCACTAAGTTTTAGGTCTTCAGCCAGACTCTCCACAATAGATGACAATTACTCAAAATAATTATGTAGTGACCCAAATTATTACCTAGGCATAAGTGGCTTAGTTGGGGGAGTTAATTTGGGCTTTGCGTCACTAAGGACACTAGAGGGGTAATTTGGACTTTTGGGCAGACGTATGCTAGGTCTGACAGACGTACATTGTTGTCTTTAGTGCGGACGTGTGGGGCATGGGGACCACCAGACATATGCTCTGCAAACCGTATAGGCGGACATACGTGGGACCACCAGATGTACCCTACATTTTGAATACCCTTTGGATAATACTTGGATGTACGAGGTAGCCATTGAACCACTGGGCAAGAATCATCGGATGTACGTCCCTTGGCTAGACGTCCGCTGCTTTTCTGGGCTTATAAATAGCACCCTACCCCTTCGTGTTTCTCACAATTTCCAGATGACCCTAGGCTGCCAGAGTGTTCTTAGAGTGTTTTCCAAGTGTTTTGAGCGTGTTGTGAGCATGTGTGTGAAGCGTTTGTGAGTTTCAGAACGTTTGTGAGGCGGAACTCTTGCGGTTTTGTTTCAAGGAGATAACGTTTAATCCTTAACTTTAATTTACATTGTTATGTTGCTTGTTTAGTGTTTAGTTGTAGTTGTTAGCTTAGTTGCACTTTAAAATCTGTTTGGGTTAAGCGTTCTTGTTAGTTTAGCGTTGTTACATTTGCATGGAGGTTGCAACTAGAGGGCTTTAGGATGTTCTTAGTAGCCTTAGGAGTCGAGAATAGGCGGACAATGGAGAAAAATGAGGTTCTCCACGAGAAACGACATAAGACGTCACGGTGTTGTGGTATGGTTTGTCGTAACAAGACGCTAAGCCGGACATACGGTCACTATGTGGCAAGAAAACTCTATTTTCACCAAACATCCCCAAGCTCATGTTTTCCTTGATTTAGGTTGTTTTAGTGAAATTAGGACTAATAGAAGGTTTTCTATGATTTTGAGAACTAAGATCTTCAAGTTTTGAGACGCTTATCGACTCGGTGAGTTTAACTCACTTAATGCGCATTGTTATTTTCCATGCTGTACATTTTATTTTGTGTAAAGCAAACATGCATATTTTACAACTCTCATAGTTTATACTTATTATTGCACATGAACTCATCCATTTTGAGAAAAACGTTGTGCTAAATACATTAACCAAGTGAGACTTGTAAAATAACATGCATATAAAATCTGAGATAAAATAATTGCATCGTATGACATGGTACGGGTATGCAAAGAGTAATGGCCATAGGCTTACTATATATGTTAGTTTTATAGTCAAATGTGTGTGTTATGTGAGGGTTGTTGATCCATTATTTTCGTAACCTTGATGCAACCATTATTAATGGTTCGGTCACTATATGATGGACGTCATTAGTTGGTGTGGGCCACTCGGGGTCGGACTCGATCGTGCCACTAATGCTATGTGATGCGAACCTCAATGATATGCCATTGAGACCCAACAACAATATTGGAATATAGACCCAAGAAAGCTAAAATTGAGATTTGATAGAAGACCTTGACCCAACGTTTATAATTGAAATGCGAACCAAAGCTATAAAGAAGTAAAACCCTGACCCAATGATTATGAAAGAATCATGAACCGAAGGTATAAAGTTTGAACACCACAAGGAAGAATCCTTGATAAGTTCAGCAGTTCTTTGAAGAACCAATAGAAGAAGCAAACCTCACATTTTAAATATTTCATTTAATCTGCTTCATTACAATGAGTTCATGCTATTTATAATGCATGGTTGAAATCAGAATACAAATTACTAAAGGAAATAATACAAGACTAAATAAAAAAAATCCTAAAATTAAGGCTGATTTTGTCTTAAATTAGCAACTCCTCCTAGAAAGAAATCACCTAAGGAATGTCTTGAATAGATATATCAATCAACCAATTAATTGATGTGGAATTGGAAAGGTCTGAAATAGGGATGTCAATCAATCAGTCAATCCTTCTAATCAGCCATTAATCCACGCCATTGCTAAGAAAATTATACTCAATTAAGCAAGATCAGCCCCATCAATAGCTTGGATTAAATTTATTACTCCTTCATCTTCCTTTGGGCCCAAGTTTGAATGCTTTTTAGAACCAGCCCAAATCTCTTTGAATGACCACTAATTGCTTTTTTGATCATCTTGGATCTTACTCTAGTAATAGGGGCCCAACTGGAACATGCAATGGATCCTTTAATGATGCTTGTTGGTTCCCATCACTACGTATGGTATGTTATGCAATGACAGGGGCACTGCCATTGTATTATAGGTCCCTTGGGACAACATCAACCTTGTTGAGAAGTGGTAATATCTCGGATAGACCATACTGTTGAACTATAACTATTGTTTACATCATATGCATATATCACTACTATATATGTATCACTCATAAGTAAATTGTCACGATGGAACTGTTTTTTGCTTATTAAACATCCTCGAGTTCATTACTAAAAGCGGCATGGATATTATCTCAAGTTAAAATCACTAAGTCTTAGACTTACCCCTTTATTTATATCTTTCCCTATCATTACAAATAACTATTGGGTTTAGTTGCTTAAGATGGAGATGCCATCAAAAACTACTTGGGTGATTGCTCAAAACTTGATACGGGTAATCTTTAAGGAAATGGATCCTGTTTGGCTTAAGACGATGTGGGAGGATGGAGGGTCTGCTTGTGCAGACATGATAGAGATTTTGATTTTACTAGATCTGTTGAAGCTGAAAAGTCTAGACTCTGATCTGTTGATCTTTTGTGAACAATGTTGTTGTATCCTATTTTGGAGATGTATTTATTTTCCTGTTGATGGTTTGGTGACCATTATATTTGATGACTATCTATCATATTAAGGATGTAGTATTTTATCTCTGGTATTGCTGTGTGATGTTTCTATTATTGTCTCTTAATCTCATAGTCTTGGTAAAGTCTTTCGCTTCAGTTTTCTCGTTATGACGAGGAAAATGTTTTCTTGGAGGTTGTGTCTTGGAGAGACATGGTTGGGATGGCATGCCGTGAGATCAATTACTAGTTAATTGATTTGCCCAACGGGCGGGATGTCACAAATTCGGATCCTCCAACAATGTCGTCTCAATTTCCATACTCCTCAACTCCAAGAATGGTTTTAGTCTCTGTCCATTCACCTTGAAAGTATTACCATTCTTTGGATCCTCAATCTTGATGGCCTCATGAGGAAAAACTGACCGAATGATAAATAGGCCTGTCTATCAAGATTTCAACTTGCCTAGAAAAAGATGCAGTCGTGAATTGTAAAGAAAGACTTTCAGACCAGGCTCAAAAGATCCTCTCAAAATACTCCATCTGTGCCTTGTACAACCGTGCACAATCATATGCATCATTCCTCAACTCCTCTAATTCATTAAGTTGGAGCTTCCTTTGTGAGTCGGCCATCAAAAGATTGAAGTTCAGCTACTTGATGGCCCAATGTGCTCTATTCTCCAACTCCACGAGAAGGTGACATGCCTTCCCGTACACAAGCCGATAGGGTAAAATCCCTATCTTGAAAGCTATGCTATATGTCCATAGTGCATCATTCAATCGTAGAGACCAATATTTTCTATTGGGGTTTACTGTCTTTTCCAAAATGTGTGTCTACCCGTTTATGGGTGATAGGGGATGGCAAACTTATGTGTGATGAAATACTTTTTCATCAACTGCTCAAAAATCTGGTTGCAAAAATGCTTACCTCCATTACTTATAATTGCTCGAGTGTACAAAAATGAGCAAAGATAGTGTCTCTCCAAAACTGGTCATTGGTCTTGCAAACAACCACCTCCACCCATTTGGACATATAGTCCACATCAACCAAGATGTATAGATAGACAAAGGAGTTCGGGAAAGGTCCCATGAAATCAATGCCCCACACATAAAAAATCTCAACAATTAAAATGGGGTTGATGAGCATTATATTCCTTTTAGAAATACTCCCTATCTTTTGGTAAAGCTCACAAGATGTGCAATATGCATGTGCGTCTCGAAACATGGTAGGCCAATAATTCCACATGGCAAACTCTTTGCAGTGGTCTTCTTAGCACTGAAATTACCTCCATAAGCATGATCATGACAAAAGGAGATAATCTTGGATTGGTCATGCTCAGGTATACACCACCTAATGATCTGATCAGGACAATACTTGAACAGATAAGGATCATCTGTGACAACCCCGATGGGCAAATCAATTAACTAGTAATTGATCTTATGACACACCATCCCAGCCTTGTCCCTCGTAGAACAAGACTTCTGGGAATTCACTGATGTGAACCCCGCCAAGAATAACAAGACCCAACAATGAAAGGGAACCCAAGATCGTTCTATGGACAGATTCGAATGGAAGACCTCAACCCGTTGTTATGACAAACAAGAACCTCGGTATAATGAAGACGCCACAAACGGTGGTGGAATTTCCGTTTGATAAGTCAAGATGAACGCCACGGGAAATCCCGATAAGTTCATGTAGTTCTTCAAAGAACCAAAGAGAATAAACCTCACAAGTTTTATGAATAATCAAAATCTGTTTTCCATAGGAGTACAAAGAGTATTTAAATAGAGGCTGTAAAATAAAACCAAACCCTAATTTGACTAACTTTGGGCTAAGCCCATTATCCAATCATAAAATATCTCTAACCCTAGATAAGATGACTTTGGGCTAAGCCCATTACAATAACTCTTAAAATATAGATAAAACATCCATTTAAATATAAATAACCTAATTAACTAATGAGACCCAAATATAATAAAATTCCAGCATAGGAAATAAGCTAAAATAGGTAAGAAGAGCTGGACGCCTATAATAGCCTTGCAATCCGATCCTTCTCAAATAGACCCAAACTATTTCTTGCCAATTCTTAGCCTTGACCGGATCCTTCTAGAACTTGAATCAAGGTGACGATTCTTTGTTGCCCACGTGGATCATACTCAATGGGCCTCCATGAATTTGCTTGAGCCCATAACTCTTGAATGAGTCCGTTGAGTACATCCTTGAACTTCTTTGCTCGTGCCCTCGTAATCGGCCCAATTGGTACTTGAACGAGATCCTTCGAAGTGGTGCCTTGATCTCCATCATTCCCCTCCTCTTGAAAAGGATTTGCCCTCAAATCATCACCTACATCAAAAGGACTCAAATCAGTAACATTAAAAGTGGCACTTACATTGTACTCACCAGGTAAGTCTAGCTTGTAAGCGTTGTCATTGATACGCTCGAGGACTTGGAAAGGACCATCTCCTCTAGGGAGCAATTTGGAATGTCTTTTCGCTGGGAATCTTTCTTTTCTCATATGTGAAACCCAATCTCGAGTTCAAAAACCAGCTAGTGACATCCCTTGTTGGCTTGTGTGGCATATTGCTCGTTCTTCGCTCAATGTTGAGTCTTGCTTTCTCATGAATCGTTATGTTGTTGATGGCTCGCAATCAACGACATTCTCCACGCCCCATCCTTCTTAGGTACAAGTAAGACCGAACCGCACATGGGCTCATGCTCTCCCTCACGTGTCTTTCTCCAATAATTCACTTAGCCGCTGAAGCTCCTTTGTCTCCTCGTGATTGCTCCTATAAGCTGGTCGGTTTGGAATGGTTGCACCGGGAACAAAATCAATTTGATGTTCAATCCCTCAGATTGGAGGTAACCCATGTGGTGTTTCCTCGGGGAAGACATCCTTGTACTCCTGCAAAAGAGAAACAATAGAACTAGGCAAAGCAAGGTCAAGTTCATGTGTTTAAAAGGGCCTCTTTGTACAAAAGTACAATCATTGGCTGATTTGAAAACATTGCTCGCTTGATCTCACTCACTTTTGCATAGAAATTCTTTTGTTTTCTCTCTGATTTTCTCTCAAGGGCCGAACTTTGATTTTCTTTTCTCTCTCATTTTCTTGGCCTCTCTGATTTTCACTCTTTTCTTTTGCTCACTCTCTTTCTTTTAATCACTCTCCTTTGTAATCTCACTTGATCCTCATATACTTGCTGTGTGTCAATGGTACAAGAGTGATTGATCGTTGATTAAGTACAAAAGAGTACTTGTTCGTAAAGCCATCATACTTCACATGCCTATCGAATTGCCATGGATGCCCTAGCAATAAGTGTCCCGCTTGCATCAGTACTATATCACACAACACTTCATCTGCTTGTTCACCCTTATCTCACCACTATCATTTAGCCATTGCAACTTGTACGGTCTAGAGTGCTTTACCATGGGCAATCCCAATTTCTCCACCATAATTGTGCTTGCAACATTAGTACAACTACCACCATCAATAATCATACTACATACCTTGTCTTTAGCATAGCACCTAGTGTGAAAGATGTTCTCCCGCTGTGCTTCATCAACTCTTTTTGCTTGCAAGCTCAATGCTCTCCTTGCTACCAATGTCAATGCGTCAGGGGCTAAATACTCTTCTTCAAAAACATCCTCCAATGGCGGCATGTCGTCGGTGTCGGAATCTTCACAATCGGTCACAATTTCACCATTGGCTTGCAACACCATGACTTGCTTGTTTGGACATTGACTTGCTATGTGGCCCCTGCCTTGACATCTAAAACATTTAATGTCACGATTCCTAGAGGTAGAGGCTTGGTTTTACCTTGAGGAACGTGGCTAGGTGGTCGTGGACTTGGGTTGGGTTTGGGCATTTGTGACTTGTCCAGTGCTTGGCATGACTCGATTTCAAGAGGTAAGAACTAGAGTTATGGCCTGCACGTGTCCCACTCCCTCTCTTGAGTTGTTGTTCCACTTTGATAGCCATATGCACCATATCTTCCAATTCCACATAATGATGCATCTCTACCTTATCATGGATCTCCGGTTTTAAGCCAAGTAAAATCTAGCCATTGTGGCCCCGATCCTCCTCTCATTAGCGCGGATCATAGCAATCTCCATCTCTTCATAGTAATCCTCACGCTCGACTCCTTGTCTAAGACCTTGTAGCTTTTTGTACAACTCTCGGTAGTAGTAACTTGAACAAACCGCTTTCTCATCACTACTTTCATCTCCTCCCATGTGTCTATTGGTCTTCTATTCCGCTTCCTGCTTTATCACAAGCTGATCCCACCAAGTAATAGCATATTCAGAAAATTCAATCACGGCTAATTTTACCTTCTTTGTCTCCAAGTAGTTGTGGCAATCAAACATGAACTCCATCTTCTTCTCCCACTCAAGATATGCCTGTGATCAAATCTACCTTGAAAGGACGGAATCTTCATCTTAATACCATCCAAGTTGTTATCTTCGGATTCCTAGCTTCTCCAAATCTTCCTCTGGTCCTTATTTTAACAATGGACTCGATCTTCTTCTTCATCAAAACCAGACCCATAATGCTCTTCATCCTCCTCCCGTGGAACTCTTCCCACGCAAATTACGACTGCTTTGTGGTTGCTCCTCAAGTCTATTCTCCATTTGATCTATCCTTTCGTGAATCTGCTCCATCTCCATCTTCATCACACGCCTCATCTCACTCATCATTCAATAAACACTTTGGATCAGTTAATTTTGTATCGCTTTTCGGCAATGCTCTTACCACTATCTTGAGTCATGATTGCAAAACAAAGGTTAGAAAAAATAAAAAAGGACCTCAAATCACTCCCTTGTTTACACTCAAGAATTTGGATCACTTCCACTGTGTTTCACTCAAAATAATATGGCTTTACCTCATGTTCTCACCACTCTTGCCTCTTATCACTGAATTCTTTTAGTTCTTTTGAAACGCACAAACAACTCAAAATTTCCAGCAACAATTCACCAAGAACTAATCAAGGAATTTCATTAGAATTAGAAGGAATATGGTAGTTTTAAATTTTGCCAATAAGCAACAATTCAGCAAGCACTAATCGAATTTCATATTTGAACACAAAGAATATGGAATTTTCATATTTGAATTAGAAGGAATATGGTTGAAATTTGGAAGAATAGAATAGTTTTTTTTTTTTTCTATGAGTCTCTCTCTCGTTGTTTGTTTTTTTTACTCCTTTGTCTTCTTCTTGAGTCTGTTGTTAGATCAACATAGCTTTTGAGAATAATGAAATAAGATTTCAAAATAACTAGAAGAAGTGAGAAGATAGTTTAGATCAACAAAAACAAATCCATTAAACATTCAAAAGGAAATTCGTTAAGAAGAGATAAATAATGTGACTAAAGAAGAAACAAAAGAATGAAAGATGTTAAAGGATTGGAAATGAACTAGAAACTTTCGATACCAAATGATGTGAACTCCAAGAATAACGAGACTCAACAAAGGAACCCAAGATCGTTCTATGGACAGATTCGAATGGAAGACTCGATCCGTTGTTTATGACAAACAAGAACCATAAGGAAGACGCCATAAACGGTGGTGGAATTTCTTGATAAGTCAAGATGAACGCCACGGAAATCCCAATAAGTTCAAGTAGTTCTTCAAAAAACCAAAGAGAATAAACCTCAAGTTTTATGAATCAAAAATCTGTTCCATAGGAGTACAAAGAGTATTTAAATAGAGGCTATAAAATAAAAATCAACCCTAATTTGATGATTTTGCCCATTATCTAATCATAAAATATTCTAACCCTAGATAAGATGACTTAAAAGCCCATTACAATAACTCTTAAAATATAGATAAACATCCATTTAAATATAAATAAGAATTAACTAATGAGACCCAAATATAATTAAAATTCAGCATAAAGCTAAAATAGGAAAGAAGATCAGCCTAAATATTTGCAATTTTCTAATAGATCAAACTATTTTGCCAGCCTTGACGGATCCTTCTAACTTGAAGGTGACATTCTTTGTGACCACGGATCATGCTCAATGGGCCTCCATGAATTTGCTTGCCAAATGAATTGCTGAGTACATCCTTGAACTTTTCTGCCTCTAATCGCCCAATTGGTACTTGAACGAGATCCTTCAATTGGTGCCTTGATCTTCATCATTCACTTTTGTCATAAGAGAAAAGCAAGATTTTACCAAGACTATAGGACTAAGAGACAATAAATGAAGCATCATATAACAAATATCGAGATAAGATTATATAATGTCATAAAGAAGTCAACAAATGTAGATCATACCATCATGAGAAAACAACCCAAAATAACAAAGTATCAACATAATACAAAATATTAAAGATCAAAGCTAAACTTACGCTAATGATATATAGATTCTATCATGCAATGAGACTCCATCCCAATCGAACGCAAACAAATAAGGTCCAAATTAAAGATCACTGATCAAATCTTGAGCTAGCAAATGCCCAGATCATTCTAAAGCGCTAAACCAGTAAACAATTGTAATGAGAGATGAAACAAGGAAAATGGTAAGTCTAAGACTTAGTGATTTTAATGGATACATATGCCTTAATAATGAATTTATGTTTAGTAAAAGCAATTCCATCATGATAGCTTATATTTTATAATAATAAAATGATATATGCATTGTAAATAATAGTCATAGTTCAACAATATGGTCTACAAGATATTACCCTTTCTTACAGGTTGATGTTGTCCCAATGGATCTATAATATGCCAATGCCAATGTAACACCATACATAAGATAAAAAGAAGCTCATAAAGTGGGTAGTTTATAAAGATCAATAAGTCTCTTGCCCAGTTATTAGGTGAAATTGACTTTATAATGAATTCTGAAGCTCAAATTGACTAGTCCTTTTGTGAGCAAATGTGCTCTCATTGTTACAATGGTATCGAGCCACCTAATTCAATCATGGTCAGAGCACATGATTAATTTCAGAGACGCCAAGAATTTAAGAGGAGTTTGAACACCATGGTCCCATATTGGAAGATGAGAAGAAGCCCACAGAGTGGGTGGTTTATAGAGACCATGAGTCCGAGTCCCACATTGCTAGTTACTATAAAGAGCTTTATAATGGATTCCAAGCTCCAAAATTGACTATCCTTTGGAATGCAAATATTTACGCTTTTTCTTAGATTACAATGTATCAAGCCAATTTAGTAACGCCAGGCAATTTTGAGATTACATGATCAGTATTTTCCCAAGAATTTAAGATTTGTAACAATCATATTAAAGATATAAAAAGAAGCCCACATAATGGGTGGTTTATAAAGATAGTCGAGTGCTAAGTCCACATTGTTTAGTTATTAGTGAACTGACTTGAATTTGAAATCTTCAAATTGACTAGTCCTTTTGATAGCGCAAATGTGGTTGTCGCTCTTGTTACAACAGCCATTGCACACATACCAAGAATTAGTCATGATCGAGTCCAACTTGTAGTCACACCAACTAATGATATCTTCTATAGTGACCGAACCATTAATGGTTGCACGGGTCACTAAACATGAATCAAAGTCAGATAACATACATATTTAACCATAAAGTTTTAGTAAGCCCATGACCAATACTTTATTACCATGTCATGATGCAATTTTTGTATTTTACATGCATGTCATTTTACAAGTCCACTTGTTAATATATTCAGACAATTTTTTTCTCAAAATATCGTCAAAGTATACCATGAGAGTTGTAAAGCATGCATTTCATACAAATAGATGTGTAGTATGGCATATGAAAGCATTATGTGAGTTAAAAAACTCACCTTTTGAAGCGTCTGAATACTCTAAAATCTAGTTCAAATCTATGAAAAACCTTCTATTTATTCTTAATTCCACTAAACAACTCTAGTAAGAAAGCGAGGGCTGGGATGGTTGGTGAAAATAGGGTTTCCCTGTCACACACTGACCGTATGTCTGGGTTTGGGGTCATACGTCCACTGTGTTGCGATGGGTCATACGTTCGGTCACGATACCGTACGTCCACTCTGAGGGTTTTTAGGGAGACCTCACTTTCTCTCTATTGTCCACCTACTCTTTGACTTCTAGGGCTGCTAGAAACACCCTAAAGCCTCCTAATCTAGTTTTCAACCTCATTGCAATGTAACGACACTAAACTTAGCAAAAATGCTAATCTAAACAAGGTTCAAAGTGAATCTAAGGTAACAACTATATGATGGAGATCAAGGCACCACTTTGAAGGATCTCATTCAAGTACCAATTGGGCCGGTTACGAGAGCACGAGCAAAGAAGTTCAAAGATGTACTCAATGGACTCATTCAAGAGTTATGGGCTCAAGCAAATTCATGGAGGCCCATTGAGCATAATCCACGTAGGCAACAAAGAATCGTCCTTGATTCAAGTTCTAGAAGGATAATTCCATAACTGATTTCTTTTCTTGGTGAAGTTTTCTTGGGAAGAAGCTAATTCCATAGGTGATTTCTTTTCTTGGAGGAGAAGCTAATTCCATAAGTGATTTCTTTTCTTGGAGGAGAAGTTTTCTTGGGGAGAAGTTAATTTGGACAAAATCTACCTTAATTTTAGGATTCTTTTATTTGGGCTTTTATTATTTTCCTTTAATAAGTTGTATTCCTATTTTAACCATGCATTATAAATAGCATGGACTCATTATAATGAGACACAACATTGATGATTGATAAAACTTGTGAGGTTTATTCTCTTTGGTTCTTTGAAGAACTACTTGAACTTATCGGGATTTCCGTGGCGTTCATCTCGACTTATCAACGGAAACTCCATCACCGTTTGTGGCGTCTTCCTTATACCGAGGTTCTTGTTTGTCATAAACAACGAATTGAGGTCATCCTTCGAATCTGTCCATAGAACGATCTTGGGTTCCCTTTCGTTGTTGGGTCTCGTTATTCTTGACGAGTTCACATCATTTGGTATCGAAAGCGGTTTCTAGTTTAGTTTGCCTATCCTTTAACATCTTTCATTCCTTTGTTTCTTCTTTTTTTGCCGCCACATTATTTATCTCTTCTTAGCGAATTTTCTTTACCCTACCGTTCAATCTTTGTTTGTTCTTGTTGTAGTCACTTCTTCTAGTTATTTCGAAATCTTATTTCATTATTCTCAAAAGCTAGTCGCTGATCCAAAAAAAAAACAGAAGAAGGAAGAAAAAAAAAAAAAAAAAAAAAAAATTCTGTTCTTCAAATTCCATATTCCTTCTAATTCTAATCTGAAAAAATTCCATATTCTGTTTTCAAATATGAAATTCCTTCATTAGTGCTTGGTGAATTGTTGCTCGAAACTATTCTATGCTTCCAAAATTTAAAACTACCATACTCCTTCTAATTCTAAGCTGAAAAATTCCATATTCCTTATGTTCAAATCTGAAATTCCTTGATTAGTTCTTGGTGAATTGTTGCTGGAAATTTTGAGTTGTTTGTGTAGTTTCAAAAGAACTAAAAGAGAATTATCGAGTGAAAAGAGGCAAGAGTGGTGAGAACATCGGAGGTAAGAGCCATATTATTTTGAGTGAAACACAGTGGAGTGAAATTCTTGAGTGTAAACACGTAAGGGAGTGATTTGTGAGGTCCTATTTTATTTTTTATTTTTTTTCTAACCTTTGTTTTGCAGCAATCATGACTCAAGATAGTGGTAAGAGCATTGCGAAAATGATACAAAATTGACTGATCCAAAAGTGTTTATGGAGGCCATGATGAGTGAGATGATGTGATGAAGATAGAGATGGAGCAGGTTCATGAGCGGATAGATCGGAGAATAGGCGTGAGGAGCAACCACAAAAGCGGTGTAATTTGCGTAGAAGGGAAGAGTTCCACCAAGGGAGGAGGATGAAGAGGCGATATGGTCTGGTTTTGATGAAGAAGAAGATCGAGTCCATTGTTAACAATAGGAGACCCAGAGGAGATTTGGAGAAGCTAGGAATCGCGAAGATAACAACTTGGGTGGTATTAAGATGAAGATTCCGTCCTTTCAAGGTAGATCTGATCTGAGGCATATCTTGAGTGGGAGAAGAAGATGGAGTTCGTGTTTGATTGCCACAACTACTCGGAGACAAAGAAGGTAAAATTAGCGTGATTGAATTTTCTGAATATGCTATTACTTGGTGGGATCGACTTGTGACAAAGCAGGAGAATAGAGACGACCAATAGACACATGGGAGGAGATGAAAGTAGTGATGAGAAAGCGGTTCGTTCAAGTTACTACTACCGAGAGTTGTACAAAAGCTACAAGGTCTTAGACAAAGTCGAGCGTGAGGATTACTACAAGGAGATGGAGATTGCTATGATCCGCTAATGTAGAGGAGGATCGGGAGGCCACAATGGCTAGATTTTTGACTTAACGGAGATCCATGATAAGGTAGATGCAGCATTATGTGGAATTGGAAGATATGGTGCATATGGCTATCAAAGTGGAACAACAACTCAAGAGGGAGTGGGACACGTGCAGGCCATAACTCTAGTTCTACCTCTTGGAAATCGAGTCATGCCAAGCCACTAGACAAGTCACAATTGCCAAAACCCGAACCCAAGTGCGACCACCAGCCACGTTCCTCAAGGTAAAATCGAAGCCTCTACCTCTAGGAATCGTGACATTAAATGTTTTAGATGTCAAGGCGGGGGCCACATAGCAAGTCAATGTCCAAACAAGCAAGTCATTGCAAGCCAATGGTGAAATTGTGACCGATTGTGAAGATTCCGACACCGATGACATGCCGCCATTGGAGGATGTTTTTGAGGAGGAGTATTTAGCCCTAATGCATTGACATTGGTGGCAAGGAGAGCATTGAGCTTGCAAGCAAAAGGAGTTGATGAAGTACGGAGAACATCTTTCACACTAGGTGCTATGTTAAAGACAAGGTATGTAGTATGATTATTGATGGTGGTAGTTGTACTAATGTTGCAAGCACAATTATGGTTGAGAAATTGGGATTGTAAAGCACCCTAGACCGTACAAGTTGCAATGGTTAAATGATAGTGGTGAGATAAGGGTGAACAAGCAAGTGTTAGTTGCATTTAATCGGTAAATCTGAAGATGAAGTGTTGTGTGATATAGTACCGATGCAAGCGGGACACTTATTGCTAGAGGCGTCCATGGCGTTTGATAGGCAAGTATGATGGCTTTGAACAAGTACTCTTTGTACTAATCAAAGATCAATCACTCTTGTACCATTAACACATAACAAGTATCGAGGATCAAGTGAGATTACAAAAGGAGAGTGATCAAAGAAAAGAACAAAAGAAAAGAGTGAAAATCGAGAGGCCGAAAAAATGAGAGAAAAAAGAAAATCAAAGTTGACGAGAGAAAATCGAGAGAAAACAAAGAATTTCTATGCAAAAGTGAGTGAGATCAAGAGCAATGTTTTCAAATCAGCCGATGATTGTACTTTTTGTACAAAGAGGCACTTTTAAACACTAACGAACTTGACCATGCTTTGCCTAGTTCTATTGCTTCTCTTTGCAGAATCGAGGATGTCTTCCACGAGGAAACACCACATGGGTTACCTCCAATCCGAGGGATTGAACATCAAATTGATTTGTGCCGGTGCAACCATTCCAAACCAAGCTTATAGGAGCAACAGGAGACAAAGGAGCTTCACGGCAGTAAGTGAATTATTGGAAAAGGGCACGTGAGAGCATGAGCCCATGTCGGTTCGGTCTTACTTGTACCTAAGAAGGATGGGGCGTGGAGAATGCGTTGATTGCCGAGCCATCAACAACATAACGTAAATATCGTCATCCTATCACTTAGATGACATGTTAGATGAGGCATGGTTCTTGCATATTTTCTAAGATTGATTTAAAAGTGGTTATCATCAAATTAGGATAAAGAAGGAGATGAATGGAAAACCGCCTTTAAAACAAAATATTTATATGAATGGTTAGTTATGCCTTTTGGTTTGACTAATGCTCCGAGCACCTTTATGAGACTTATGAACCATGTTTTGCGTGCATTTATAGGCAGATTTGTTGTTGTCTATTTTGATGATATACTCATTTATAGCAAAACCTACGATCATGTAGTACATGTAAAATCTGTTTTAGATGTGCTAAGGAAAGAAAGGTTGTTTGCTAATTTAAGAAGTGCACTTTTTACACCGATAAGCTTGTATTTTGGGATTTGTTGTTAGTGCACAAGGTATCAGTTGATGAAGAGAAAATGCGTGCAATCCAAGATTGGCGAGCCCAAGTGTAGGTAATGTTGTAGTTTTCATGGACTTTAGTTTCTAGGTTGTGAAGGACTTGATGCTTAGCACACCTTTAAGTGATCAAGAAGAGCGTTGGATTTGGTAGAAGAACAAGAGAAGGCATTTCAATTAATCAAAGAATGACTCACCTTTGTTGTCTTTACCAAACTTTTCTAAAACATTTGAAATTGAATGTGATGCTTGTGTTGGTATAAACGTTCTTAAGGAACTCAATTGCTTACTTGACTTCTGCCTTAAACTACCAACTTATGACAGGTTATGCATTGGTTGACAGAGGCAGCACTACCTATGGCCTAAGGAGTTGATTCACACCGATCATGAGTCCTTGAAACACTTGAAGGGCCAACACAAGCTAAACAAAGGCATGTGATGGGTGGAGTTCATAGAGCGTTTCCGTCGTTTGGTACAAACAAGGTAAGGAGAATGTGGTCCGATGCACTTTCTCGTGGGTATGCCTTACTCTCCACACTTGATGCAAAATTGCTTGGTTTTGAATACATTAAAGAATTATCTTTGAAGACCATTTTGTGAGGAATATCGAGCTTGTGAGAAAATCACCTCACGTAAGTTCTTTAGCTTGATGGATTTCTATTTGAGAAAATAAGCTATGCATTCCTAACATTCTATGGGAGTTATTAGTGCAGAATCACATGGTGGGGATTAATGGGACATTTTGGTTGCAAAGACTTTAGCTATTTTACAAGACCACTTCTATTGGCCTCATGAAAGAGATGTCGAGCAGTTTGTGGTAGATGTGTCACTGTCAAGCTAAATCAAAGTGCAGAAGTTTGTATACTCCTTACCAATTCCTAGTGAGCCTTGGTTGATATTTCAATGGATTTGTGTTAGGATTGCCTAGGACTAAGCGTGGAAGAGATTCCATTTTTGTTGTCGTGGATAGATTTTCTAAAATGGTTTTTATTCCATGTCCAAACGGATGGCGCTTCCATGTTCTGATTGTTCTTTAGAAATTGTGATTGCATGGCATGCCTAGGACAATTGTTTGGATAGATGCTAAGTTCTTAAGCTATTTTGGAAGACTTTGAGCTGGGTACTAAACTATTGTTTTCTACTACTTGTCATCCACAAGTGATGGTCATGAAGTAGTAAATAGGACTTTGTCTACTCTATTGAGGGCAATCATTAGAAAGAACATCAAAACATGGGAGGAATTTACCACATGTTGAGTTTGCATATAATAAATTTATACTGCAAATTTTGCATTTGAAATTGTATATGGGTTTAATCCTTTAACTCATTGGATTTATCTCCTTTACCTTTGTGAGCATGTTAATTTAGTTGGCAAAAAAGCCTTTGTGAAGCTTCATGAGAAAGCCCGACTCAACATTGAACGAAGAAACGGACCAATATGCCAGAAGCCAACAAGGGGATGATGGTTTTGAAGGATTGGTTTGTTTGCATATGAGAAAGAAGATTGAAAGATGTTCCAAATTGCTCCCAAGAGGAGATGGTCCTTTCAAGTCCTCGTATCAATGACAATACAAGCTAGATTTACAGTGAGTACAATGTAAGTGCCACTTTTAATGGATTTGAGTCCTTTTGATGTTGGTGATTTGAGGCAAATCCTTCTCAAGGAGGAATGATGAGATCACACCACTTGAAGGATCTCATTCAAGTACCAATTGGGCGATTGCACGAGCAAGAAGTTCAAGATGTACTCAATGGACTCATTCAAGAGTTATGGGCTCAAGCAAATTCATGGAGGCCCATTGAGCATAATCCACGTAGGCAACAAATAATCGAACATTCAAGTTCTAGAAGGATAATTCCATAATTGATTTCTTTTCTTGGTGGAGAAGTTTTCTTGGAAAAGCTAATTCCATAGGTGATTTCTTTTCTTGGAGAAGCTAATTCCATAATTTCTTTCTTGGAGAGAATTTCTTGGAGGAGAAGTTAATTTGACAAAATCTACCTTAATTTTAGGATTCTTTTATTTGGGCTTTTATTATTTTCCTTTAATAAGTTGTATTCCTATTTTAACCATGCATTATAAATAGCATGGACTCATTGTAATGAGACACAACATTGATGATTGATAAACTTGTGAGGTTTATTCTCTTTGGTTCTTTGAAGAACTACTTGAACTTATCGGGATTTCCGTGGCGTTCATCTCGACTTATCAAGCGGAAACTCCATCACCGTTTGTGGCGTCTTCCATACGAGGTTCTTGTTTGTCATAAACATCGAGGTCATCCTTCAATTTGTCCATAGAAACGATCTTGGGTTCCTTCGTTGTTGGGTCTCGTTATTCTTGACGAGTTCATCACAAATTAAATTGTCATAATGATGTAATTAAAAAGTTAAATAACTCTTCCTTAAAATATTCCACCTCATGCATTTGAAACACACAATGATGCTCAAATCACACCCTCATTTAAAATTAAATGAAGACCATTTTTATAAACTCACAATTGACAAATAGTACATCTTACTTCATCCTTTCTTGAATGTAAAATCCTTTCTCAGATCTTCAATCTTAAAAAAGTAATTTGCTTTAAGTACTTTTTTTGTGACTTTCTATACATTATCTTGATCATTTCATCTATAGACATACATAATCAAAATCTTACTTGCTTGATTACATTAGAAAAGTCTTCTTCATCAATGAATTGGTTCTTAATCTATCTACATCTTAAGCATTATCCTCTTAAACATGAAATCTTCTTTCATCATCATCATTTTATTTTCAATTTTAATCTCTATAAGTCTATCCACTAAAAAGGTAATTCATGATTTATCAATTGGTATATGTTATAATCAAGAAAACAATCATTTCTTGATCAACTATTCTTACCCAAAATGGAAATTATCTTCAAAGTATAATCTTAAAGAAAAATCATCAAATCATTCAAACAAATGTTAGTGACTTTGAAATTTTATTATGTAGTGATGATTAGCAATAGTAATTGTATGCTTTATGAATCCTTCTTGTCCGATCTTTTGGTTCCTCCATGAAGTTAATTAATTTACACTCATACTCCAAATTATATTTTGCATCTTCTTCATGCTTTCATGAAAGACATCATTTGTTCAACAAATCATAAGGCATCCTAACCTATCTAAGTAATTCATTGATTGATCTGGGCTAAGTTCCTTTCTTCAAAACATCATTATGGTGATTTGTCATCATTTGAACTCCAAAGTCCTCTTTGGTTATCACAATTTTGGACTAGGTAAATTCATTCCTTGATTTTCAGATCTCAAATCACTTGGAAGCATTTGCATGTTGTATTGAACCTCATTAACATTTTGCATAAATGCTTCATACATCATTAATAGTTATCTAACTTTTTATTTGTAGACAAACTTGATCAAAAGGAATCAAAAACTACCTTTGAATTTCAAAGATGAACTATATTCTCTTTGGTTTGTCCAAGACTTACCTCTGTCAAGGATAAATTTCAAGTCCTATTTCAAGAAGATTTGAAAATCTAAAAGTAAAACAATCTTTATCAAAATGATTCTTTCTATGCAAAAGACATATAGTGAAGAATTCAATGAATCCTTAACTTTATAAGAAGTGAGCACTCTTCATTGACAATGAAAAAAATGAATCTTGATTTTCCTTGAGTAACAAAATAAATCCATAACAATCTTGTCTAATTACTTAGAAAAGAACATGTTTTCTTTGTATTGAACATTGTCAAGAATATTCTCTTTATATTGTTTAAATATGATTCACATAGGAAATCATGGTGTTACGATGTTTAAGAATGATAATCACTCATTATTTTTAATGTTGAACTTGCTTGAAATGGGTGAGAATGTCCTGAAAAGATAAAATTTGTTATCTTGAAGTAATTGCTTGATCTTTACTATTTTGAATTGATTCTTGCAAGCAATTACAAAACTATAATCTTCTTGTACCTTTCATGTGAACTCAAGAATATGAGACCCAACACAAAAGCAAGATGTTCTATGGATATTGAAATGACCTTGAGTTATTTATGACAAACAGAACCTTATAAGGAACCACATGATAGTTTCCTTTGATAAGTCGAGATGACATAAAATATAAGTTCAAGTAGTTCTTCAAAGAACCAAGAGAATAAACCTCAATTTTTTATCAATCATCAATGTGTGTCTCATTACATATCTATTTATAATGCATGGTTAAAATAGGAATTTATTAAAGGAAAAATACTAAAAGACCAAATATCCTAAAATTAAGGTAGATTTGTAGAAATTAGCTTCTCCTAAGAAAAAGAAATCACCTATATATTCTCCAAGAAAATCTTATGGAATTTAGCTTCTTCTAAGAAAAGAAATCACCTATGGAATTAGCTTCTTCTGAAAAGAAATCACCTAATTATCCTTTTAGAACTTGAATCAAGGTGACGATTCTTTTATTGTGGATCATGTCAATGGGCCTAATTTGCTTGAGCATAACTCTTGATGAGTCCTTGAGTACATCCTTGATTCTTTGCTCGTGTCTAATGGCCCAATTAAATTTGAGGAGATCCTTATGGTGCCTTGATCTCATCATTTTCTTGAAAAGATTTGTCAAATCGTCACCTACATCAAAAGGACTCAATTGTGACATTAAAAGTGGCCATTGCCTTTAAGTCTAGCTTTGTTGTCATTGATCAGGACTTGGAAAGACCATCCTCTTAGCAATTTAGCATCTTTTATGAATCTTTCTTTTCTCATATGCAGCCAAACCAATCTGGTTCAAAAACTTTACTCCCTTGTTGGCTTGTGGCATATTTGTTCTTGTCAATGTTGACTTGGTTTCTCATTCTGCTTAAAAAGTCATTTCTTTTGCCATCTAAATTGCTACAAAGGTAAAGAGATAAATTGGAGTTAGATTAACATATATAATTTCAAATGGCGAAAATTTGAAATGAATCATTATATGAAAACTCAACATGTGGTAAAACATTTATGTTTTGATGTTCTTTCAATGATGTCAATAAAAGACAAAGTCCTATTTACTACTTGATTTGACCATCTTTTGGATGACAAGTAATGGAAAACAATTAGTACCTAGCTTACACCACAAAGTCTTCAAAATAGCTCAAACTTAGCATCTCTATCCAAATTGTCCTAAAACAATTAACACAAAATACATTGAAATATCAAAAGGCTTACTATGTAAAGGAGTATACAAAGTTGTGCACTTTGATTTAGCTTGCCTACATGTGAAATCTACCACAAATCGTTGACATCCTTATAGGCCAATAGAAGTGGTGAAAATAATAAAGTCTTTTGACTCAAAATGCATTAATACCATGTGATTCAGAAAGAAAAAAAATAGAACTAGGCAAAAGATCAAGTTATTAGTGAAAAGTGCCTCATTGTACAAAAGTACAATCATGGTGATTTAAAACATTGTAAGCTTGATCTTTCAAGAAAATCAGTTTTGAGAGAAAATCATGAGAAAACATGGAGAATGTCGTTGATTGCCCATCAACAACTTAAGAAAATATGTCTTGTCACGCTTAGATGATATATTAGATGAAATGCATGGTTCTTATATTTTATAAGATTGATTTAAAAGTGGTTATCATCAAATTAGGATAAAAGAAGAGATGAATGGAAAAGCCTTTAAAACAAAATATGGTTTCTATGAATGGTTAGTTATGCCTTTTGTTTTAATGCTGAGCACCTTTATGAGACTTATGAACCATGTTTTGCATTTATAGGCAGTTGTTGTTGTCTATTTTGATGATATACTCATTTATAGCAAAAACCTAGCGATCATATAGTACATGTGAAATCCATTTTAGATGTGCTAAGGAAAGAATTGTTTGCTAATTTAGTGCACTTTTACAAATAAGCTTGTATTTTTGGGATTTGTTGTTAGTGCACAATCTGAGTTGATGAAGAGAAGGTACGTGCAATCCAAGATTGGCGAGCCCACAAGTGTAATGTGTTGTAGTTTTCATGGACTTGCTAGTTTCTACCTTATGAAGGACTTGATGGCTTTTGCAACTTCAGTGATCAAAAAGAACGTTGGATTTGTGAAGAACAAGAAGGCATTTCAATTAATCAAAGAGAAGTGACTAATGCACCTTTGTTGTCTTTACCTAACTTTTCTAAAACATTTGAAATTGAATGTGATGTGTGTTGGTATAGGCGCGTTCTTATGCAAGAAGGACCAATTGCTACTTTGAAACTCAAAACTACTTTCAACTTATGACAAGGAAATGTATGCATTGGTCTTTAGAGATGTGGCAGCACTACCTATGGCCTAAGAGTTGTGATTCACACGATCATGAGTCCTTGAAACATGAAGCCAACAAGCTAAACAAAAGGCATGCAATGGGTGGAGTTCATAGACGTTTCCATCGTCAAAACAAGGTAAGGAGAATGTAGTGTGATGCACTTTCTCGTGCCTTACTCCTTACACTTGATGCACAATTGCTTGGTTTTGAACACATTAAAGAGTTAAATGCTTCAGACCACGAATTTTGAGAAAATCGCCTTTGGTAAGTTCTTTAGGCTAGATGGATTCCTATTTCGAGAAAATAAACTATGCGGGCCTAACTGTTCTATGAGGGAGTTATTAGCGCAGGAATCACATGGTGGGGATTAATAGGACATTTTGGAGTTGCAAAGACTTTAAATATTTTGCAGGGCCACTTCTATTGGCCTCACATGAAATGAGATGTCGAACGGATTTGTGGTAGATGTGTCACCTGTAGGCAAGTTAAATCCAAAGTGCAGCCCAACGGTTTGTATTCTCCTTTACCAATTCCTAATGAGCCTTGGATTGATATTTCAATGGATTTTGTGTTAGGATTGCCTAAGGACTAAATGTGGAAGAGATTCCATTTTTGTTGTCGTCGATAGATTTTCTAAAATGGCACATTTTATTCCATGTCACAAAACGGATGACGCTTCACATGTTGCTGATTTGTTCTTTAGAGAGATTGTGAGATTGCATGGCATGCCTAGGACAATTGTTTCGGATAGAGATGCTAAGTTCTTGAGCTATTTTTGGAAGACTTTGAGGTGTAAGCTAGGTACAAAACTATTGTTTTCCACTACTTGTCATCCACAAACTGATGGTCAAACTGAATTAGTAAATAGGACTTTGTCTACTCTATTGAGGGCAATCATTAGAAAGAACATCAAATAGAGCTGTTTGCATATAATAGGACTTTGTCTACTCTATTTGCATATAATAGAGCTGTTCATTCTGCTACCAAATTTTCGCCATTTGAAATTGTATATGGGTTTAATCCTTTAACTCCATGGATTTATCTCCTTTACCTTTGATGGAGCACGTTAATTTAGATGGCAAAAGAAAGCTGACTTTGTTAAGCGATTCATGAGAAAGCAGACTCAACATTGAGCGAAGAAGCAGACAATATGCCACACAACAAGGGGCGTCGCCCTGGTTTTGAACCGGAGATTGGGTTTGGTGCATATGAGAAAAGAAAGATTCCGTGAAAAAGACATTCCAAATTGCTCCCAGAGATGGTCCTTTCCAAGTCCTCAAGCGTATCAATGACAACAAGCTAGATCTTACCGGTGAGTACAATGTAAGTGCCATTTTTAATGTTCTTGATTTGAGTCCTTTTGATGTAGGTGATGATTTGAGGCAAATCCTTCAAGAGGAGGAGAATGATGGAGATCAAGGCACCACTTGAAGGATCTCATTCAAGTACCAATTGGGCGATTCAGAGCACGAGCAAAGAAGTTCAAGGATGTACTCAATGGACTCATTCAAGAGTTATGGGCTCAAGCAAATTCATGGAGGCCCATTGAGCATGATCCACGTGGGCAACAAAGAATCATCACCTTGATTCAAGTTCTAGAAGGATCCTCAGGCTAAGAATTGGCAAGAAATAGTTTGGGTCTGAGAAGGATCGGATTGGAAGGCTAATTATAGGTGATTTCTTTCCTATTTAGCTATTTCCATCTGGAATTTTAATTATATTTGGGTCTCATTAGTTAATTAGGTTATTTTATTTAAATGGATGTTTTATCTATATTTTAAGTTATTGCATGGGCTTGGCCCAAAGTCATCTTATCTAGTTAGAATTTTTATGATTGGATAATGGGCCTTTAAATTAGTTAGGTTTTATTTTAACCTCATTTAAATACTCTGTACTCTATGAGAAGAGACATTGATGATTGATAAAACTTGTGAGGTTTATTCTCTTTGGTTCTTTGAAGAACTACTTGAACTTATCGGGATTTCCGTGGCGTTCATCTCGACTTATCAAGCGGAAACTCCATCACCGTTTGTGCGTCTTCCTTATCTTGAGGTTCTTGTTTATCATAAACAGTCGAGGTCATCCTTGAATCTGTCCATAGAACGATCTTGGGTTCCCTTTCTTTGTTGGTCTCGTTATTCTTGTGAGTTCATCAAATGCCAACATTGAGCGATACCAATCGCCTCTTTAGCTCTTGGAAATTTTGCTCACACTCATCCTTCCAAACAAAACGAGAATTCTTCCGAGCCAAAGCAGTGAGTGGTTCTGACAACTTCGAAAAACCTTCGACGAAGCGTCGATAATAACCAGTGAGTCCTAAGAAACTCCGAATCTCAAACACGCTTGTAGGTCTTGTGCACTCCACCATGGCCTTCTCCTTCTCCGGGTCAACTACTACTCTTTTACAAGAAATCACGTGTTTTAGGAAAGACATGCTATCCAGCCAAAACTCGCACTTCTCGAGTTTAGCATAAAGCCTCTCCCTCCGAAGCCTCTCCAATGCCTTCCGTAGATGCTCCTCGTGCTCCTTCGATGGCCTTGAATAGATCAAGATATCGTCAATAAAGAGAACGGTGAACTAATCCAAGTAGTCATGAAATACTCTGTTCATCGTGTCTGTAAAGACGGCTGGTGCGTTAGTTAGTCCGAAAGATATAACTAAGAACTAGTAGTGTCCATAATGAGTCCAAAATGCTGTTTTAGGAATGTCATCTTCCTTCACCCTCACTTGGTGATAGCCTGAGCGCAAAATCAACCTTAGAAAACACTTGCGCTCCTTGTAGCTGATCCAACAGGTCTTCAATCATTGGCAAAGGATATCAATTCTTGATCATCACCTTATTCAACTCCCGATAGTCAATGCACATCCTTAGTGACCCGTAATTCTTCTTAACAAACAACACCAGCGCTCCCCACGGTGATGTACTAGGGTGAATAAAACCCTTATCCAAAAGCTCCAGGAGCTGTTCCTTTAGCTCCTTCAACTTCGATGACACAATCCTATACGGTGCCTTAGAGATAGGATACACACTCAATCCCAAATGTCCTCTGTATCCATTCATAATCTAAATCACAAAATAAATCCAATATTCAATTAAATCATTAACTGTATCCATAAACCACAAGAAAATAACCAATTTCTATCAAAACATCAATTGTAGCCAGAAAATAAATCACAAGGAAGATCCAATCTTTTAACCAAGAAAACCAAGCAATCAATTGTATTGAATTATCCGAAATCATCTAATGTATCCTTGAATTACAAAAGATATCCAAGAATTATTCAATCCAATTGATAAAAAGTAAAACAATAAGGCAATTGAATCTTTAGCCTTAGTTGAAGGTTTAGCCTCTCATGTTATTGAAAATTGAGTACTTACATTCTTAATGGAATTCCTAATGAAAATTGAGTACTTACAAATAAAGAATCACAAAGTTGAGATTCAAAAACTAGGAAATCCTAGAACTCTTCTTTCTCCTCTGGAATTTCATAATTTGTAGTCTCTAAACTAATTCGGCCACTAGGGATAATATGCATTAGGCTTTGTAATTTATCTTAGGCCTTGATATGCCTTAGGTGTACTCAAATCGCATTGACTTCTCATTTCGATTGTTCTAACAGGGACTTCCGGAATAAGCACTTTTCACGTAAAATCCACAGCTTTCCTTTAGCAATAAAACACTAAAAATATGAAACTAAACCAAAATATCAGATAATAACATAGCCAAAAGATTAATAGTAGCAAATTAAGGGGTCTAAATATGTAATATTTGGCATACATTATACATTTTCCTCAAAACTGCTTCCAAAAAATGCTCACTCCACTCTATCATAGGCCTTGCTTATGTCATGTTTAATCCTTATAAAACCCACCTTGCTCCACATTTGGGTATGCCTTGAATGTAATGATTCATAGGCAATTATAATGTTATCAGTGATTAGCTTGCCTGGTAATATGTACTCTGGTTGGAGGAAATAATATGGGGGAGCACTGTCTTCAGTCGATTGGCCAAAACCTTTGATATTAACTTATAAATCACATTACAAAGGCTAATTAATTGGTCTAAAATCAGAAACACAACATGGATTAAACTTTTTAGGGATGAGAGCAATGTGTGTAGTGTTAATACTCTCATCCAGTTGTGAAAAATTCAGGAATTGCAAAGCTACATCACAAACCTCTAGTCCAATAGTCACCCAATGTTGTTGAAAAAAAACCACAGTTGATGGAGATCAAGGCACCACTTCGAAGGATCTCATTCAAGTACCAATTGGGCGATTCTGAGCACGAGCAAAGAAGTTCAAAGATGTACTCAATGGACTCATTCAAGAGTTATGGGCTCAAGCAAATTCATGGAGGCCCATTGAGCATAATCCACGTAGGCAACAAAGAATAAATCGACATTCAAGTTCTAGAAGGATAATTCCATAACGATTTCTTTTCTTGGTGGAGAAGTTTTCTTGGAGAAGAAGCTAATTCCATAGGTGATTTCTTTTCTTGGAGGAGAAGTTTTCTTGGAGGAGAAGCTAATTCCATAAGTGATTTCTTTTCTTGGAGGAGAAGTTTTCTTGGAGAAGTTAATTTGACAAAATCTACCTTAATTTTAGGATTCTTTTATTTGGGCTTTTATTATTTTCCTTTAATAAGTTGTATTCCTATTTTAACCATGCATTATAAATAGCATGGACTCATTGTAATGAGACACAACATTGATCATTATTGGTGAGGTTTATTCTCTTTGGTTCTTTGAAGAACTACTTGAACTTATCGGGATTTCCGTGGCGTTCATCTCGACTTATCAAGCGGAAACTCCATCACCGTTTGTGGCGTCTTCCTTATACCGAGGTTCTTGTTTGTCATAAACAACGAATTCGAGGTCATCCCTTCAAATCTGTCCATAGAACGATCTTGGGTTCCCTTTCGTTGTTGGGTCTCGTTATTCTTGACGGTTCACATCATTTGGTAGCTCGTTTCTAGTTCAGTTTGCCTATCCTTTAACATCTTTCATTCCTTTGTTTTCTTTGCCGCTTATTTATCTCTTCTTAGCGAATTTTCTTTACCCTACCGTTCAATCTTTGTTTGTTCTTGTTGTAGTCACTTCTTCTAGTTATGTCGAAATCTTATTTTTATTCTCAAAAGCTAGTCGCTGATCCAGAAAAAAAAAAGAAAGAGATAGACTAGAAGAAGAAGCGAGAGATAGACTCGTGAAGAAGAAGGAAGAAAAAAAAAAAAAAAAACTATTCTGTTCTTCCAAATTCCATATATTCCTTCTAATTCTAATCTGAAAAATTATTCTTTTCAAAATATGAAATTCCTTCATTAGTGCTTGGTGAATTGTTGCTGAAACTATTTCCAAAATTTAAAACTACCATACTCCTTCTAATTCCAAGCTGAAAAATTCCATATTCCTTATGTTCAAATCTGAAATTCCTTGATTAGTTCTTGGTGAATTGTTGCTGGAAATTTTGAGTTGTTTGTGTAGTTTCAAAAGAACTAAAGAGAATTATCGAGTGAAAAGAGGCAAGAGTGGTGAGAACATCGGAGGTAAGAGCCATATTATTTTGAGTAAAAACAGTGGAGAGTGACCAAATTCTTGAGTGTAAACACGTAAGGGAGTGATTTGAGGTCCTTTATTTTATTTATTATTATTATTTTTCTTCTAACCTTTGTTTTGCAGCAATCATGACTCAAGATAGTGGTAAGAGCATTGCGAAAATGATACAAAATTGATGATCAAAAGTGTTTATGGAGGCCATGATGAGTGAGATGAGGCGTGTGATGAAGATAGAGATGGAGCAGTTCATGAGCGGATAGATCGGATGGAGAATAGGCGTGAGGAGCAACCACAAAGCGGTCGTAATTTGCGTAGAAGGGAAGAGTTCCACCAAGGGAGGAGGATGAAGAGCGATATGGATCTGGTTTTGATGAAGAAGAAGATCGAGTCCATTGTTAACAATAGGAGACCCAGAGGAGATTTGGAGAAGCTAGGAATCAGATAACAACTTGGGTGGTATTAAGATGAAGATTCCTTTCAAGGTAGATCTGATCTGAGGCATATCTTGAGTGGGAGAAGAAGATGGAGTTCGTGTTTGATTGCCACAACTACTCGGAGACAAAGAAGGTAAAATTAGCGTGATTGAATTTTCTGAATATGCTATTACTTGGTGGGATCATTGTGACAAACAGGAGGCGGAATAGAGAACGACCAATAGACACATGGGAGGAGATGAAAGTAGTGATGAAAGCGGTTCGTTCCAAGTTACTACTACCAGAGTTGTACAAAAAGCTACAAGGTCTTAGACAAGGGAATTGAGTGATTACTACAAGGAGATGGAGATTGCTATGATCCGCTAATGTAGAGGAGGATCGGGAGGCCACAATGGCTAGATTTTACTTGGCTTAAACCGGGAGATCCATGATAAGGTAGAGATGCAGCATTATGTGGAATTGGAAGATATGGTGCATATGGCTATCAAAGTGGAACAACAACTTAAGAGAGGGAGTGGGACACGTGCAGGCCATAACTCTAGTTCTACCTCTTGGAAATCGAGTCATGCCAAGCCACTAGACAAGTCACAATTGCCAAAACCCGAACCCAAGTCCGCGACCACCAGCCACGTTCCTCAAGGTAAAATCGAAGCCTCTACCTCTAGGAATCGTGACATTAAATGTTTTAGATGTCAAGGCAGGGGCCACATAGCAAGTCAATGTCCAAACAAGCAAGTCATGGTGTTGCAAGCCAATGGTGAAATTGTGACCGATTGTGAAGATTCCGACACCGATGACATGCCGCCATTGGAGGATGTTTTTGAGGAGGAGTATTTAGCCCCTAATGCATTGACATTGGTGGCAAGGAGAGCATTGAGCTTGCAAGCAAAAGGAGTTGATGAAGTACAGCGGGAGAACATCTTTCACACTAGGTGCTACGTTAAAGACAAGGTATGTAGTATGATTATTGATGGTGGTAGTTGTACTAATGTTGCAAGCACAATTATGGTTGAGAAATTGGGATTGCCATGGTAAAGCACCCTAGACCGTACAAGTTGCAATGGTTAAATGATAGTGGTGAGATAAGGGTGAACAAGCAAGTGTTAGTTGCATTTGAATCGGTAAATCTGAAGATGAAGTGTTGTGTGATATGCAAGCGGGACACTTATTGCTAGGCGTCCATGGCAGTTTGATAGGCATGAAGTATGATGGCTTTACGAACAAGTACTCTTTTGTACTCAATCAAAGATCAATCACTCTTGTACCATTAACACATAGCAAGTATCGAGGATCAAGTGAGATTACAAAAGGAGAGTGATCAAAAGAAGAGGCGAACAAAAGAAAAAAAGTGAAAATCGAGGCCGAAAAAATGAGAGAAAAAGAAAATCAAAGTTCGCCCTTGAGAGAAAATCGAGAGAAAACAAAAGAATTTCTATGCAAAAGTGAGTGAGATCAAGCGAGCAATGTTTTCAAATCAGCCGATGATTGTACTTTTACAAAGAGGCACTTTTAAACACTAACGAACTTGACCATGCTTTGCCTAGTTCTATTGCTTCTCTTTTGCAGAATCGAGGATGTCTTCCGAGGAAACACCACATGGGTTACCTCAATCCGAGGATTGAACATCAAATTGATTTTGTGCGGTGCAACCATTCCAAACCGACCAGCTTATAGGAGCAACCAGGAGACAAAGGAGCTTCAATAAGTGAATTATTGGAAAAGCACGTGAGAGCATGAGCCCATGTGCGGTTCCGGTCTTACTTGTACCTAAGAAGGATGGGGCGTGGAGAATGCGTTGATTGCCGAGCCATCAACAACATAACGGTAAAGTATCATCCTATCCACGCTTAGATGACATGTTAGATGAGCTGCATGGTTCTTGCATATTTTCTAAGATTGATTTAAAAGTGGTTATCATCAAATTAGGATAAAAGAAGGAGATGAATGGAAAACCGCCTTTAAAACAAAATATGGTTTATATGAATGGTTAGTTATGCCTTTTGGTTTGACTAATGCTCCGAGCACCTTTATGAGACTTATGAACCATGTTTTGCGTCCATTTATAGGTAGATTTGTTGTTGTCTATTTTGATGATATACTCATTTATAGCAAAAACCTAGACGATCATGTAGTACATGTAAAATCTGTTTTAGATGTGCTAAGGAAAGAAAGGTTGTTTGCTAATTTAAAGAAGTGCACTTTTACACCGATAAGCTTGTATTTTTGGGATTTGTTGTTAGTGCACAAGGTATACAGGTTGATGAAGAGAAGGCACGCGTAATCCAAGATTGGCCGAGCCCCACAAGTGTAGGTAATGTTCGTAGTTTTCATGGACTTGCTAGTTTCTACCGGCGGTTCGTGAAGGACTTCAGTAGCTTAGCCGCACCTCTTACCGAAGTGATCAAGAAGAACGTTGGATTTCGGTGTTGGTATAGGCGCCGTTCTTATGCAAGAGGGACGACCAATTGCTTACTTCAGCGAGAAACTCAGCGGGGCAGCCTTAAACTACCCAACTTATGACAAGGAGTTGTACGCATTGGTTCGGGCTTTAGAGACGTGGCAGCACTACCTATGGCCTAAGGAGTTCGTGATTCACACCGATCATGAGTCCTTGAAACACTTGAAGGGCCAACACAAGCTAAACAAAAGGCATGCGCGATGGGTGGAGTTCATAGAGACGTTTCCGTACGTCATTCGGTACAAGCAAGGTAAGGAGAATGTGGTTGCCGATGCACTTTCTCGTAGGTATGCCTTACTCTCCACACTTGATGCAAAATTGCTTGGTTTTGAATACATTAAAGAATTATAGGTGAAGACCACAATTTTGTGAGGAATATCGAGCTTGAGAAAATCACCGTAAGTTCTTTAGGCTTGATGGATTTCTATTTCGAGAAAATAAGCTATGCGTAACTGTTCTATGAGGGAGTTATTAGTGCAGGAATCACATGGTGGGGATTAATGGGACATTTTGAGTTGCAAAGACTTTAGCTATTTTACAAGACCACTTCTATTGGCCTCACATGAAACGAGATGTCGAACGGATTTGTGGTAGATGTGTCACCTTTAGGCAAGCTAAATCCAAAGTGCAGCCCAACGATGGCAAAAGAAAGCTGACTTTGTGAAGATTCATGAGAAAGCACGACTCAACATTGAACGAAGAACGGACCAATATGCCACGAAGCCAACAAGGACGCCAGCTGGTTTTTGAACCCGGAGATTGGGTTTGGCTGCATATGAGAAAGAAAGATTCCGGCAAAAAGATGTTCCAAATTGCTCCCAAGAGGAGATGGTCCTTTCCAAGTCCTCGGATTCAATGACAACGCTTACAAGCTAGATTTACCGGTGAGTACAATGTAAGTGCCACTTTTAATGTTACCGATTTGAGTCCTTTTGATGTAGGTGGTGATTTGAGGGCAAATCCTTCTCAAGAGGAGGGAATGATGGAGATCAAGGCACCACTCAAGGATCTCATTCAAGTACCAATTGGGCCGATTCAGAGCACGAGCAAAGAAGTTCAAAGATGTACTCAATGGACTCATTCAAGAGTTATGGGCTCAAGCAAATTCATGGAGGCCCATTGAGCATAATCCATAGGCAACAAAGAATCGCCACCTTGATTCAAGTTCTAGAAGGATAATTCCATATGATTTCTTTTCTTGGTGGAGAAGTTTTCTTGGAGAAGAAGCTAATTCCATAGGTGATTTCTTTTCTTGGAGGAGAAGTTTTCTTGGAGGAGAAGCTAATTCCATAAGTGATTTCTTTTCTTGAGGAGAAGTTTTCTTGGAGGAGAAGTTAATTTGACAAAATCTACCTTAATTTTAGGATTCTTTATTTGGGCTTTTATTATTTTCCTTTAATAAGTTGTATTCCTATTTTAACCATGCATTATAAATAGCATGGACTCATTGTAATGAGACACAACATTGATCATTATTGGTGAGGTTTATTCTCTTTGGTTCTTTGAAGAACTACTTGAACTTATCGGGATTTCCGTGGCGTTCATCTCGACTTATCAAACGGAAACTCCATCACCGTTTGGCGCGTCTTCCTTATACCGAGGTTCTTGTTTGTCATAAACAACGGTCGAGGTCATCCTTCAAATCTGTCCATAGAACCATCTTGGGTTCCCTTTCGTTGTTGGGTCTCGTTATTCTTGACGGGTTCACATCAACAAGGAACCCATCAGCTTTAGTGGGGCCATTTGAGAAAGTATCCTCTATGAATTTTGCCAAGAGCTTGTGGTTCATGTTTGAGGATCAGCATTTCAGCTAGGACTACTCTATATTATACATTTTATCTTTTGGTGTGAAGTAATGAATAGCTCAATGTAGATGTACAATCTGACATCTATAAGTGATATACTTTCTTGTTGGTATGCATGGAAATACTTATAAACCTCCATTCCTCAAATCTTAGCCTTGACTTAAATCTTGACAACAACAAATAGGTCATCTGAGGTTTTCTTAACTCATCTTGATGAACATCTTGTTTTGAATAAACCAAAGTGTTGAAAATTTTAACATACTTGCAAGTGAATCATTTATAGTTAATGGATAACGAGATCGATCCCATAGTCAAGGAATTGTGTTTTTTAAGAGTACATATTTAAACTAATTAAATCTTAACCGTTCCAATAAAGGTTTGAATGTTTTTTGAAACTAAAAGAAAGCATAAACAAATAAAATAAAACTAACAAATAAAGTGCTAAATTTGTGGAATCCACACTCACCAAATCATAGCAACACATCTCAGGTTCATCAATATCATACAAAGTTCTCACAATAAAATTTTAGGTATGTCTTCCTTTTTCTTCAAAAAGTTAATTAAAACCATCCCATGTATCCATTATTTTGCACAAATCACGAAAGAATTCTATCAAGTGTACCCATAAATCACAGTAAGATATCCAATTTAAGTCAAAACGTTAATTGTATCCATAGAACAAATCACAAAGGATATCCAATTTTTTTTATAAATTAAAAACCCAAGCAATCAATTATATAAAATTTTCTCAAATCATCAAATGTATCATTGAATCACAAAAGATATCCAAGAATCATTCCACAAATTGATTACAAGTAAAATAATTGAACTTAAAAACTCAATAAAATTTTAACTTACATGAACACAATATTCCTCTTCATTGATGAGACCTTATCCTCAACCCTAGTTGAAAATTTAGCATCACATGATGATGAAAAATAAAACCTAAACCTAAAGAAAAACTAAGCTAAAAGGGAGAAAAATTGTAGAATTTCGGATTTAGTCTCCAGCCTCCTCTCTCCCCTCTCTTTGTATTTTCTCCTCTTTCTCTCCTTTTTATAACCCTATTTGTAGGGTTTTTCTTCCAAAATGGCGCTCCCCTAGAATTGTCTAGAACAGCCTCTTTTATAATTACAAACCCTTTTATTTTCTTTCCTTTTACCCTACGTACATCCCTCCCATTTTCTTATTCTCTTATTTTCCGCATGGCTGGGCTCCGTCTATTTCTTTTCTTGTTTTGCTATCTTGTATGTGGGCCAAATGCTCTTCTTTGTTTGTTTGGCTAGTCCAGCCAACCACCAACGTATGGTTCTTCTTTCTTCTCTTTTATTTCTTTCATTCTTTTGGATGGGTCCCACGCATGGCTTTACAAGTCATAGGAAAACTCTCCTTTGGGTTTTCTTTTCCTTTGTCTTTTTGGGTTTCACGTGCTTGGTTTCTTCATTTGGTAATTGGCTTGGCTTGGCTTTTCTTTTCTATATATATATATATATATATATATATATATTTTAATATCTTTATATATATATATATATATATATTTTAATATCTTTCTTTTCCAAAAAGGTGATGGTAAAAGTGAGAAGTGTTTCAGTTTTTCCTTTTGTAACATGCAAAACACTAAAAACACAAAACTAAAACAAGACATTAGATTATGAAACAACTAAAGGATTAGCATATGTAAATTAAAGGGCTCAAATATGCAATATTTGGCACTTATCAAACATTCCCAAACTTACATTTGGCTAGTCTCTTAGCAAAACAAAACTAAAAACAAAATTAAAGCAAGAAACATAAATCCTCTTTTGTGAGAGAGAAGATTGCATTTAGCATATGCAACAAGCCTTTTAAACCCCTAGACATCCTTAGTATATGAGTGAAGTCTCATGATGGTTTAACAAAAATGATACCCACAAACATTGTAGCACTATGTTGCTGAAAAAGTTAGGCTTCGTAGCTCTTTTTAAGTTGAGTCATCTAGTGCCCTAAAACCAGATGGTTTGGGAGTCATTGGCTTAATATTCGTTACATAAGTCAACTAGAAGCTTAAGGGAGTTGAGTATTGCACAGCCTACACCAAAAAAATGCACCTTTTGATTTAAGCCTTGGTTATTTCACATGATTTAATTCCAACAAATTTTGGGTTACACAAGCTTTGAGAAAAATTAAAACCTCATGAGTCTATTTCAGTCTCACTTTGCACTTACTAGAGTATATGTTTTCTCAATTCTGCAGCTATGAGTTTAATGATTTTTGGATGCCATGATGATGTGGTGTGTGTGTTCACTTTGTTAAACCTGTTCATGATGTATGAACCATGTGTTTGTATAAAAGTCCTTGTGATGAGAATCAATAAGCATTATTAAAGGATCCATTGTTGGCTGATTGATGGTTGATTAGAAGGATTAAATGACTAATTGGCATCCCAATTTCGAACCTTTCCAATTCTATACCAATTAATGGCTGATTGATTTGCCTATTCAAGACATTCCATAGGCATAATTTCTTTTCTTGGAGGAGCTGCTAATTTCAGACGAAATCAACCATAATTTTAGGATTCTATTATTTAATCTTTTATTGTTTCTATCTACTTTCCCCTTGTAATTTGTATTCCTATTTCAACCATGCTTTATAAATAGCATGGACTCATTGTAAAGGGAGATGAAATGAATAATTAAAATGTGAGGTTTGCTCAATCTATTGTTCTTCAAAGAACCTATGAACTTATCAAATTTCCTTGTGGTATCAAATTTTACTTTCCCATGATTCAATTATAATCATTGGAGATTTTGTTACTTTATACTTTTGATTTGCATATTTATAAATGTTGGGTCGAGGTTTGTAACTTTATACCTTGGTTCTGATTTTATTTATAAACATTGGGTCGAGGTTTGCTATACCTTTGGTTCGGCTTTTAATTATAACGTTGGGTTTTCCATCAAAATTTTAGCTTTGGGTCTATATTCCAATATTGTTGTTGGGTCCAATAAATTGATTATTCGTGATCACCTTGTTTGTTAATAACATAGTGCAAAAATGTTTGTGGTATCAAAGAATCGTGAGTCTATTCTTGGGATGCCTAGTGGTTTAAAAGGCTTGTTGCATATGCTAAATGCAATCATCTCTCCCATGACAGCAGATATTATGTTTTATGTTTTGAGTTTGTTTTTCATTTTGATTTGTTAATGAACTAGAAAATATGTAAGTTGGGAGGTATTTTTTGAGCACCATATATTGCATATTTGGGCCCCCCGAATTTATGTTTGCTAAACTTTTAGCTTTATTATTTTCTATTGTTTTGGTTAGTTTTGGTGTTTTAGTAGTTTTGCAGGTCATTGAGAGAAAATTACGGTTTGAATGTGGAAAGTGCGAAGAAGTTGAAGTTCTCTGGAAGAGCAATTGAGTGCATGGTGACGTGATCAAGCGCATCTCTACTTGAGCCCTTGCAAGGCACCCTACATCATGGAAGAGCTGATGATGTCCCGAGTACACTCGAGCCCACTCACATTGACCTGGTAGTGCGGAAGCCCTAGTTTTATATTATTTATAGCATTCTTTTCTTTTGTAATTGTATGCTAGGAGGTGCTGTTTAGAGCCTAATTTCGACCTAACGCTGTTCTTGAGCTCTTTGAACAATTTCCTTTGTAAGTTTTATGTTCATTATGATTTCAATTGATTTGATTATGTCTTTTGTGATCATGACATGCTAAAACTTTCAACTAAGGTTGAAGAAGAAGCCTTATCTCTAATTAGTTTTATATTTCTCATGTGTTTATTTGTACAAATTCGACTTTTAGTGTAATGTATGTACTTTTCAATTTAATTATGTGAGAAAATTGTGATTGATTGTACCCAAGTTGGATCACTGTGTTTCATCTGTCGGATTCGTTGCATTTTTTGGTTTATTTTGGATATCCATTGTCTTTTGTGCAAAGTATGGATCCATTGGATCTTTTGAACTAAATCGGATATGTATTGTCTTTTGTACAATGGATGGATTTGTTGAACATGCATAGGGTTTAATTGTTTATCAAATGTATTAACTAAAATAGGAGAATGTTTATTTAATTTGGTGAGGTGGATTCTGAAAATCTTAGTGCCCTTTTATCATTTGATTTAATTTTAGTTTTATTTAATTCATCTTTTTGCCCGACAAAATCCCAAAATTCAGAACTATATTAAAGTATAATTAGTTTGGATAAAAATTAGCTCTCATGACACAATTCCCTGTGGATCAACCTTGCATTTGCATAATCTATATTGCACATGACTCTTGCACTTAAGAGTATAAATTTAAAATTCACAACCACCACCCATATGGAATCTTCCTTCTCCTATGGGTGTCTTAGGTAACCCCAAAATAAAATCCATGGCAATCTCGTCCCACTTCCACTTTGGTATAAGTAATGGCTGAACACAGATCTTGATGTTCGCTTACATGTTCATTGAGCATTGCTCAAAACCTTGATATGCCCAATTGTTCTACCAATATAAATTTGGTTGATATCTTGGTACCACTAGGATGTACAATGTTTGGGAAATGATGATCCACGTTCATTAATTCCTTCCTTAATCCTTTGCCTTCCGGTACACATACTTGCTTGAAATGGGTGAGCAACCCATCGTCCTTGAGACAAAATTTGTTGACTTTCAGAACCAACTTGGCAATGTGGAGCTCCAAGAGTTAATAATGTGTACGCTAACCTTTGCTTCTACAACTTAATCAATCATCTGAATTCCTTGATTAACTAGGCCAGAGTAGCTTATTTGGAGAGTTAATTTGTGCTTTGGGTCATTAAGGACACTAGATACTTACTTTAAATATTTAGATACACACAAATTTGTAAAAATTCTTTCCTCACATCCAAACAAAAGATCAATATCCCACATGTACACTTTTTGAATACGTTAATACCTAGATGTAAAGCCATTGACTTCTAAATGTATGCCCATTTGGGAGTCCATTACTTGCTGGGCAGCTCTTACAAATACTCCTATCTACATTCTTCTTACAAGTTTTGACAATCTAGCCGGTGAGTTTCAAAGTATTTGTGATCATGTTTTGTTTATGCTTCAATGTGAAACTCTTGTGGTTTTGTTTCAAGAGGCATTCGATCCTTAGAAATAGTTAATCTTTTTTGTTTAGTTATAATTGCTAGCAGTTACGCTTGAACCTCATTTATTAGTGTTTTTGCTAGTTTAACATTCTTCGTGCAAAGGTTGTAAACTACACTAGGACTTTATGTTTCTACTAGCCCTAAGAGTCAATAATAGTGGAGAGAAAATTTCTAGAACTATAAGTATATATGGTTTTTGACGTTATCAACATGGTGGAGACAACCGAGCATAGACATCTCAATGTGACAAGGAAACTATTTTCCATTGTCTCATAGCTCATGTTTTTCATACTTTAGACTTGTTTTAGTGGAATTAGAACTAATAAATGTTTTTATATTTGGAGAATTCAATCTTTCTAGTATTTGAGACTTTTGGATCAAGTGAGAACTCACATAATGTCATTGCTATTTTCCATGATATATGAACTCCACCACAATTGTGATGAAACCCGATAACAATGATGGCATGGAACCCCAAGATCGTGAAGACAAGATTTGTTGAGCCTTGACCTGTCACCTAGCCAGATGAAAACCAAGACTACGAATTGAAAACGCTACACCAAGAAACCTAAGAATCTCTCAAGAATCAAGGTGATAAGTTTGGTTTGAACGCCACAAGATTAACTTGATAAGTTCAAAGAGTTCTTCAAGAACCAAGAGGAACACAAAAACTCACAAGGATAATAGTTTTTCCTAAAAAGCAAAGATTACCATTGTAACAATCCACCTATATACTTGGAACAACCCTCCAAGCATAGGAAAAGACATAACTATAGCTTTAAAAGCTACACAAATATTAATATAAACAAGTCCCATGTTTTAGACTTATTGGACTTCTAGAGACAACCAAAAGATGGCTAAAATGGCTAGATTCATTCTTCTACTTAATATCCTAGAAACTCAACAAATTCACACCCTTCAATGGTCAAACCATGCTGGAAAACCGTAATTAACCTCATCAATTGCTTTGATGACATGGACTAAACCTTGATTATTATTTGAGCCCATCTTGGTCTTTTTAGAGTCAACCCCATTTTCTTGGATTAGCCCATTTAGTGCTTCCTTGAAACGTTTGGCTCTAAGTCTTGTAATTGGGCCACTAGGAAGGAAAGTGATTTAATGTTGGATCGCTTAAAGCTTATCATCATCATCAAGCTAGGAAGCTTATCATCAGCGATGCTTCGATATTCATTGTCACTCCACAAGTAAAGAAGACTCTAGAAGATATTCCTATGATGTGCCAAGTATCCAGATGTCTTTTCAACAGATTACACTAGATCACTAGCACAGAGGGAGGTGGAGTTTGGGATTGAGTGTGTGCTGCACTAATCCTATCTCCAAGGCAATCGACAATGGCATCGTAGTTGAAGGAGTTGAAGGAACAGCCTTGGAGCATTTGGACAATTTTATTCGCCTAGAATATCCGTGGAGCATTGTTTTAAGAAGAAGGACTCAATGAGGATCACGACTATCAAGAGTTGAATAAGGTGAATATCAAGAATATCCTTTGACAAGGATTGACGACCTATTGATCAGCAAAGTATGAGTGTTTCTTCGATTTATTATCACCAAGTGACGAAGGAAGAGGACATTCCTATGCCTTTAGACAATGGACACTACAAGTGATGTGAACGCCAAGAATAACGAGACCAACAACTAAAGGGAACCTAAGATCATTCTATGGACAGATTCGAATGGAAGACCTCTTGTTGTTTATGACAAACAAGAACCTAAAGGAAGACGCATAAAACGATGATGGAATTTCCGCTTGATAAGTCGAGATGAATACCACAAATAAGTTCAAGTAGTATAAACCTCACAAGTTTTATGAATAATCAAAATCTGTTCTCCATAGTACAAAGAATTTAAATAGAGGCTATAAAATAAAACCTAACCCTAATTTGTTTTGGGCTATTTATCATCAATCATAAAATATCTCTAACCCACTTTTTAAATCAATCTTAGAAAATATGCAAGAACCATGCAGCTCATCTAACATATCATCTAAGCGTGGATAGATGACAATACTTTACCGTTATGTTGTTGATGGCTCGCAATCAACGCACATTCTCCACGCCCCATCCTTCTTAGGTACAAGTAAGACCGGAACCGCAAGGGCTCATGCTCTCCTCACGCCTTTCTCCAATAATTCACTTACGCCGTTGAAGCTCCTTTGTCTCTCGGGTTGCTCCTATTTGGTCGGTTTGGAATGGTTGCACCGAACAAAATCAATTTGATGTTCAATCCTCGGATTGAGGTAACCCATGTGGTGTTTCCTCGGGAAGACATCCTTCTGCAAAAGAGAAACAATAGAACTAGGCAAAGCAAGGTCAAGTTCATTAGTGTTTAAAGTGCCTCTTTGTACAAAAGTACAATCATCGGCTGATTTGAAAACATTGCTCGCTTGATCTCACTCATTTTTGCATTGAAATTCTTTTGTTTTCTCTGATTTTCTCTCAAGGGCGAACTTTGATTGTCTTTTTCTCTCTCATTTTCTTTCTTTTGATCACTCTCCTTTTGTAATATCACTTGATCCTCGTATACTTATGCGGTCAATGGTACAAGAGTGATTGATTGTTGATTAAGTACAAAGAGTACTTGTTAAATAAAGTCATCATACTTCACATGCCTATCGAACTGCCATGGACGCCCTAGCAATAACTATCCCGCTTGCATCTGTACTATATCACACAACACTTCATCTTCGTATTTACTGATTCGAAATGCAACTAACACTTGTTTGTTCACCCTTATCTAACCACTATCATTTAGCCATTGCAACTTGTACGGTCTAGGGTGCTTTACTACGGGCAATAATCATACTACATACCTTGTCTTTAACATAGCACCAAGTATGAAAGATGTTCTCCCGCTGTACTTCATCAACTCCTTTTGCTTGCAAGCTCAATGCCCTCCTTGCCACCAATGTCAATGCGTCAGGGGCTAAATACACCTCCTTGAAAACATCCTCCAATGGCGGCATGTCATCGGTGTCGGAATCTTCACAATCGGTCACAATTTCACCATTGGATTGCAACACCATGACTTGCTTGTTTGGACATTGACTTGCTATGTGGCCTTTGCCTTGACATCTAAAACATTTAATGTCACGATTCCTAGAGGTAGAGGCTTCGGTTTTACCTTGAGGAACGTGGCTGGTGGTCGCGGACTTAGGTTTGGGTTTGGGCATTTGTGACTTGTCGTGCGGCTTGGCATGACTCGATTTCCAAGAGGAAGAACTAGAGTTATGGCCTGCACGTGTCCCACTCCCTCTCTTGAGTTGTTCTTCCACTTTGATAGCCTTATGCACCATATCTTCCAATTCCACATAATGTTGCATCTCTACCTTATCATGGATCTCGGTTTAAGCCAAGTAAAAATCTAGCCATTGTGGCCTCCGATCCTCCTCTCATTAGCGTGGATCATAGCAATCTCCATCTCCTTGTAGTAATCCTCTACGCTTGACTCCTTGTCTAAGACCTTGTAGCTTTTGTACAACTCTCGGTAGTAGTAACTTGGAGAACAGCTTTCTCATCACTACTTTCATCTCCTCCCATGTGATTATTGGTTCTCTATTCTCCTATTTATCACAAGCTGATCCCACCAAGTAATAGTATATTCAGAAAATTCAATCAGCTAATTTTACCTTCTTTGTCTCCGAGTAGTTGTGGCAATCAAACGAACTCAATCTTCTTCTCCCACTCAAGATATGCCTCGGATCAGATCTACCTTGAAAGGATGGAATCTTCATCTTAATACCACCCAAGTTGTTATCTTCAGATTCCTAGCTTCTCCAAATCTTCCTCGGGTCTCCTATTGTTAACAATGGACTCGATCTTCTTCTTCATCAAAACCAGACCCATAACGCTCTTCATCCTCCTCCTCGGTGGAACTCTTCCCTTCATAAATTACAACCGTTTTGTGTTGCTCCTCTCTATTCTCCATCTGATCTCTCCTTTGTGAACCATCTCCATCTTCATCGCCTCATCTCACTCATCATGGCCTCCATAAACACTTTTGATCAGTCAATTTTGTATCATTTTCGGCAATGCTCTTACCACTGATTGCAAGATGGTTACAAAAAATTAAAAAAAGGACCTCACGAATCACTCCCTTACGTGTTTACACTCAAGAATTTGGATCACTCTCACTCGTGTTTCCTCAAAATAATATGGCTCTTATTACACCTCAATGATATGTTGAGACCCAACAACTCATTGAATGTAGACCCAAAAGCTAAAATTCAGATTTGATAGAAGAAACTCTTATAATTGAAGCGTGAACCAAATGATATGAACTCCACCAACAATTGTGATGAACGATAACAATGATGGCGTGGAACCCCAAGATCATGAAGATAAGATTTGTTGAGTCTTGACGTCACCTAATAGATGAAAACCAAGACTACGAAGGATTGAAGCATACCAAGAAACCTAAGAATCTCTCAAGAATCAAGGTGATAAGTTTGGGTTGTTTGAGCATACAAGATTAACTTGATAAGTTCAAAAAGTTCTTTCAAGAACCAAGAGGAACACAAGACCTCACAATGATAATAAAAGCCAATCTCCATTCAAATTCGTAATAATCCACCTATATACTTGGAACAACCCTCCAAGCATAGGAAAAAGGTACACAAATATTAACATAACAAGTCCCCATGTTTTTGACTAATGGACTTCTAGAGACAACCAAAAGATGCCTAAAGACTAGATTCATTCTCCTTAGATATCCTAGAAACTCAACAAATTCACACCCAATGGTCAAACCATTTGGAAAACCATGCTAATTAACTTCACCTGCTTTGATGACATGGACTAAACATTGATTATTATTTGAGCCCATCTTGGTCTTTTTAGAGTCAGCCCCATTTTCTGGATTAGCCCATTTAGTGCTTCCTTGAAACGTTTGGCTCTAAGTCTTGTAATTGGGCCACTAGGAAGTGACAAAGGGTCTTGTCCAAATTCAGCTCCACTTGTAATTGGGCCACTAGGAAGTGACAAAGGGTCTTGTGCAAATTCAGCTCCATTCCATGTGTATGATTAGCATGTCCAGCTCCTTGGCATCATTCTCCCCTCTTGAAGGATTTGCCCTCAAATCATCACCTACATCAAAAGGAGACAATCAACAACATTAAAGCTTGCCGACACCATACTCACCGTAAGTCAAGCTTGTAGGCATTATCGTTGATGTCGTTCCACTACTTGAAATGGTCCATCACCCCGGGTAGGAGTTTTGAAACGCCATTTCTGAACGGTCCTTCCTTAAGTGCAACCAAACCCAATCTCCGGTTCAAACACTACCTTCTTCGTCCTTGTTGGCTTGATGGACATATTGTTTAGTCCTCCTTTCAATGTTCAGTATGCCTTTTCATGAATCATCTTTACAAATTCTGCTTTCTTTTTGCCATCTAAGTTCACTTCACTCCAGTAAAGAAGTTAAATCCAAAGGTGACAATGGGTTAAAACCATAAACAATCTCAAATGGTGAAAACTTAGTTCTGAATGTATATACTTCTAAACAAATTCAGCATGTGGAACAATCTTCCCATGTTTTCAAATTCTTTTAATGATACGCAACAAAGAAGACAAAGTTCTATTTACTACTTGGTTTGACCATCCGTTTGTGGATGACAAGTAGTAAAACAACAACAGTTAACTTTCCCCACAAAGTCTTCCAAAAGTAACTCAAAAACTTTGCATCCCTATCGGAGACAATGGTCCTAGGCATACCATGTACCTAACAATTTCTTTGAAGAACAAATCATATTTATGACATGCAATGAAATGTGCCATCTTGGAAAATCTATCTACAAGAATCTCTCCTCTTAGTCCTAGGTAAACCTAAAACAAAATCCATAGAAATATCAGTCCAAGGTTCACTAGGTATTGGCAAAGGGTGTACAAACCATGGGGTTTCAACTTAGACTTAGCTTTTACATGATACACTTCTCACAAATTCCACATCGCTTCAGGCCAAAAAATGTTCATCAAAATTCCTAAAGTCTTAGCTACACCAAAATGTCCCATCAAACCACCACCATGAGCTTCTCTCTCAAGCAATTCACGCAAAGAACACATAGGCACACACAGTTTAGTTTCTCAAACAAAATCCATCGTGCCTATAAAACTTACCAAAACCTTTCACATGCATTGAACACATCACCAAAATCAAAATCTTGTACATACAAATCCTTAATGTATTCAAAGCCAAGCTTTTGTATCTAACATGGAAAGTAAAGCATACCTTGGGACAATGCATCAGCCACCACATTTTCCTTACCTTGCTTGTAAATCACATAAGGAAATGTTTCAATAAATTCCACCCACTTGGCATGGCGTTTGTTCAACCTTTGTTCCTTTCAAATGCTTCAATGATTCATGATCTGTGAATCACAAATTCCTTTGGCCATAGATAGTGTTGCCAATTTTCCAAAGCCCTTACCAAGGCATACATCTCCTTATCATAAGTGGGGTAATTTAGGTGCTCCTCAAACTCAAAAATAAGCAACTGGACGGCTTGCATCAAACAGCTCAACACCTATTCTGAAGCATCTCAATTTCAAAAGTTTTAGCAAAGTTAGGTAAAACAAGCAAAGGTGCATTGGTTAACTTTTCTTTGATCGGATTAAATGCCTTTTCTTGTTCTTTCCCCACTTAAAGACACATTTTCTTAATGACTTGATGAAGAGGCTAAGCTACTAAAATCACGCACAAACCGTCTATAAAAAAGCTAATAAAACTCCTCCTTGACCGATTGTTGTAGGCGTTGGCCACTCTTGGATTGCCTTCACCTTTTCCTCGTCCACCTTAATTCCTCTCTTACTAAAAACCAAAACACAAGCTTATTCTACAAAGGTGCACTTCTTGAGGTTAGCAAATAACCTTTCTTTCCTAAGAATTTCCAAAACAGATTTCAAATGCATTACATGTTCTTCCAAATTTTGCTATAAATTAGGATATCATCAAAATACACAACTACAAACCTGCCAATAAAAGCATAAAAACATGGTTCATCAAGCAAATGTGCTTGGAGCATTAGTTAAAGGCATCACTAACCACTCATACAAACCATATTTAGTCTTAAAAGCTTTCCATTCATCACCTTCTTTCATCCTAATCGATATCCACTCTTAAGATCAATTTTGTAAAGACACAAGAACCATACAATTCATCCACATATCATCCAATCTAGGAATGGGATGACGATACTACCGTTATGTTGTTGATGGCTCGGATCACGCATCCTCCATGTTCCATCCTTCTTAGGAACTAATAGCCGAACATAGGACTCATGCTTTCACGCTACCTTCTCCAATAATTCACCTACTTGCCTCTGGCTCCTTGGTCTCCTCGGATTACTCCTATAAGCGGTCGGTTTGGAATTGATGCAGGTATGAAATCAATTTGATGTTTAATCCCCGGATTGGAGGTAAACCATGAGGTACCTCTTGGAAGGACATCTTCAAACTCCGCAAGAGAAACAATGTTGCTCGGCAAGCACCGAGATCATTAGTACATAAAGAGCCTCCTTGTACATGAGTACAATAAGCTAGTGTGAAATTAATGCTCTTGATCTCACTTTTTTTTGCAATGCAATTGAATGTTTCCTCTCTTGCTCTCACTGGCGAAGTACTCTCTTTCTTTACTCTATCAATGTTTTTCTCTCCTTTTTTTTTCAATTTGGTCTTCCTTTCTTTTCCTCTTTTTCATTTGATCTGTAATTTTAATTGATCCTCCTAACTTGTTTTGGAGTTAATGGCACAAGAGTAATAGGTTTGTTAAGAGTAAAGAATACTTATTTGTGAATCCATCATATGTCGATCATGCCATGGTCTCCCCAATAAATGGCATGCATGCATAGAACCACACAAAGCACCTCATCCTCATATTTGCCAATGGATAATGCCACCAACACTTGTCTTGTCACCTTGACTTCCCTTCATTCACTGAAGCCGATAAGGAAGAGGATGTTTTAAGGTAGTTAAAGCCAATTTCTCCACCAAATAAGTGTTAGCTACGTTTGTGCAACTCCTCCATCGATAATGACCCAAACTTTGTTATTTACAAAGCACCGACTATGAAACAAGTTCTCCTTTGTTCCTCCTAACCTGTACATTAAGAACTGCTTGCTACCAATAAATCTCCAACCACAGCATTTTGTTCATTATCGCATCCTCCAAAGATGGCATGTCATCATCATCTACTTCTTCCTCATTCTGACTCAAGCTCTCCTTGGCGTTTATCACCATCACCCTTTTGTTTCTGGCTATGTGTCCCGACATTTAAAACACTTAATATCACGTGTTTTAGAACTCAAACCTCGGTGTTACCTAAAGTAGTGGAGGTCTTAGAGTTGGCATTCTTAGAGTTCAAATTTTGGCTTATTTGTAGCTGCTCGTCCTTTTTGGCTTATGTTGAGCAGAGCTGTCTTCCAGCTGGTGGTAGTCATAGGTTGTCCCCTCCTAAATCCTTCCGTTTTAATTGTTCCTCCACCTTTATGGCTTGATGCACCATATGTCATCAACTCAACAGTCTTTATCTCAACTTCATTCTGATCTCACGATTCTTTGCAAAAACCTAGCCATGGTGGCTTCGGTCCTCTTCTACATTAGCCTGATCATAGCTAATTCCATCTCCTTGTAATAATCATCCACACTCTTGGAACCTTGTCTTAAGTTCTGCAACTTTTGATACAATCCCCTATAATAGTGGTACAACGCTTCCTCATAAGCATTTCATCTCCTCCCAAGTGTCAACAGGTGGCTCTCTATTCCTCCTCCTATTAATCAATAATGATCCCACCAAACAATGGCATAATCGGTAAATTCAATTGCAGCCAACTTAACCTTCTTTATCTCGAGTAACGACAATCAAACACCATCTCCATTTTAGTTTCCCACTCCAAATAAACTTCAGGATCATTTTGCCTTGAAAAGATGGAATTTTAATCTTTATGTTTCCTAAATCATTATCCCTCCTAGGCCTACCATCTTCTCTATTCTTCACGCTCAAACCTGCCTCGGTTCAAATATGGCTCATCAAAGTCCTCCAACTCCGCCTCTTCCTCATCATTCCGCCATAGAAACACGCCCACCTTGCCTATTGGGGTTGTTTTTCTGGCCCCTAGGCGTTCCCTTCTACCCTGTCCAACCTCTCGTTAATAGGTTCTAACTCAGCCCTTAACTCGCCTCATCTCCCTAACAGCTTGCATTTGGAGGTTGAACAGTTCTCAAATTCTTCTTCTTCTTGATTACGGACATTTTTTTTTTTTACAAAACCTGCAAAATAAGGTTAGAATCCTCAAGAACTCCCTCACGTGTTTCACTCAAGAATTGATACACTGCTTTTCGTGTTTTCACTCTAAACGGCTTTTACCCTCTTTATGGTCACAGCCTCTTTCACTCTTTGTGTCTTCTTTAGTTCTTAATCGAACTTTAAGAAACTAGCTCAAGATAATCCAGCAGCAATTCAAAACAAAAAAAAACAACCAAAACTCATCAAAGGTCAAGAACTAGAATAAGGAGAGAAACAAGATTGAAAGGAAGAAATGAACAACAACCAAATCTCATAAAAAGGTCAAGAACCTGAATATGGTGAGAAAAAAAAGACTGGAAGGAAGATTTTTTTTTTTTGAACAGGAACAATTTTCTTGCCAAAACAAGATTGAAATGAAGGAATTTTTCTTTCTAGAACAGGAACTATTTTTACTGTAATTCTGCACTTTCTTCTCTTTTTTTGTTTTTTTTTTTTGATACAGCAAGGAACAGGAAATAGAATGAAAATAAAAGATAGTCAAAACTTATCTTAGAACCAAAGCTTTGATACCAAAATGATATGAACTCCACCAACAATTGTGATGAAACCCGATAACAATGATGGCGTGGAACCCCAAGACCGTGAAGATAAGATTTGTTGAGTCTTGACCCGTCACCTAATCAGATGAAAACCAAGACTACGAAGGATTGAAACGCCACACCAAGAAACCTAAGAATCTCTCAAGAATCAAGGTGATAAGTTTGGGTTGTTTGAACGCCACAAGAATTAACTTGATAAGTTCAAAAAGTTCTTTCAAGAACCAAGAGGAACACAAGACCTCACAATGATAATAAAAAGCCAATCTCCATTCAAATTCGTAATAATCCACCTATATACTTGGAACAACCCTCCAAGCATAGGAAAAAGCCAGTGTAACAAACCTTGACACAACACTTACAAATAAAACACAAACCAAAGGAATAAAGTTACAAACCTCGACCTTGGTTTATAAATAAAACACGAATCAAAAGTATAAAGTAACAAAACCTCGACCAAATGATTATAATTGAATCTTGAACTGAAGGTATAAAATTTGAACGCCACAAGGAAGAATCCTTGATAAGTTCATAGGTTCTTTGAAGAACCAATAGATGAAGCAAACCTCACATTTTTAATTATTCATTTCATCTCCCTTTGTTATAATGATTCCATGCTATTTATAAACCATGGTTGAAATAGGAATACAAATTACAAAGGGAAAGTAGATAGAAATAATAAAAGACTAAATAATATAATCATAAAATTAAGACTGATTTCATCTGAAATTAGCAGCTCCTCTATGAAAAGAAATCACCTACGGAATGTCTGGAATGGATATAACAATCAACCAATTAATTGGTATGGAATTGGAAAGGTTTGAAATAGGGATGCCAATCAATCATTTAATCTTTCTAATCAACCATCAATCAACGAAATGGATCCATTAATGATACTTATTGATTCTCATCATTTCCTCTCTCTTCAAAAGGATTCGTCCTCAAATCATCGCCTACATCAAAAGGAAAAGGACACTATAAAAGAAACAAAATATGATGACAATACAAAACAAAGACATGGAATAATGAACACAAAGAAACAAAATATGATGACAACAAGAAACAAAAGGTAAAAGGATACTAAACCTGATTTTAGAGTCTAAGATCTGATACCAAATGATGCGAACCTCAATTGATATGCGATTGAGGCCTAACAACAATACTGGAATATGGACCCAAGAAAGCTAAAATTAAGATTTGATGGCAAACCCGGACCCAACGCTTTATAATTAAAACATGAACCAAATGTGTTACAAACCTCGACCCAACATTACAAATAAAACGCGAACCAAAGGTATAAAGTTACAAACCTCGACCCAACGTTTATAAATAAAATGCGAATCAAAAGTATAAAGTAACAAAACCTCGACCCAATGATTATAATTGAATCATGAATCAAGGTATAAAATTTGAGCATACAAGGAAGAATCCTTAATAAATTCATAGGTTCTTTGAAGAACCAATAGATGGAGCAAACCTCACATTTTAATTATTCATTACACCTCCTTTGCTAGAATGAGTCCATGCTATTTATAAAGAATAGTTGAAATAGGAATACAAATTACAAAGGGAAAGTAGATAGAAATAGTAAAAGACTAAATAATAGAATCCTAAAATTAAGGCTGATTTCATCTGAAATTAGCAGCTCCTCCAAGAAAAGAAATCACCTATGGAATGTCTTGAATAGATATAACAATTAGCCAACTAATTAGTGTGTAATTGGAAATGTTCGAAATAGGGATGCCAATCAGTCGTTTTATCCTTCTAATCAACCATCAATCAACCAGCAATGGATCCTTTAGTGATACTTTTGATTCTCATCAAGAGGTATCAACAACATTACGGTAAAGTATAGACATCCCATTCCTAGGTTAGTTGACATGTTGGATGAATTACATGAGTCATGTATTTTCACAAAAATTGATTTGAAAGTGTTTATCATCAAATTAGAGGATGAAAGGGGGTGATGAATGGAAAACTACCGTTAAAATTAAATATGGATTGTATGAGTAGTTGGTCATGCCTTTTGGTCTAACTAATGCACCAAGTGTATTCATGAGGTTAATGAATCATGCATTGCATGCTTTATAGGTGATTTGTTGTAGTTTATTTTGATGATATTTTGGTGTATAGCAAGGACTTAAATGAGCTTATAAATGACTTGCAATGTGTGCTTGATGTTTTGAGAATAGAAAAACTATATGCCAATTTAAAGAAATGTTCATTTTGCATGGAAAAGTTGTGTTTTCTTCAATTGGCGTGAAAGGAATTTAGGTGGATGAGGAAAAGGTGAAGGCTATCAAGGAATGGTCTACACCTAAGTCAATCACTAAGTAAGAAGTTTTCATGGTTTGACTAGTTTTATCGGCATTTGTGAAAAATTTCAGTACACTAGCCGACCGCTCACGAAATTGTTAAAAATCCGCTGATTTTAAATGAGGTAGTTAGCAAGATCGTGCATTTATTGAGATTAAAGAAAGGTTATGTGGTGCTCCTTTATTAGCATTACTTGATTTTCTTAAAACTTTTGAGATTGAGTGTGATGCCTCCGGAATAGGTATTAGGGCTGTTTTGTTGCAGGAGAGGCCTATAGCCTATTTTAGTGAAAAGCTAAATGAGGAAACTTTGAACTATCTGACATACGACAAGGAGCTTTTATGCATTGGTCAGAGCATTGGAGACTTAGCAAGATTACTTTTGACCTAAAGAATTTGTCATACATACCGACCATGAGTCATTGAAGCACTTGAAAGGACAAGGTAAGTTGAATAAAAGGCATGCCAAGTGGGTGGAATTCATTAAGACCTTTCTTTATGTAATCAAATACAAACAAGGCAAGGAAAATATTTTGGTTGATGCATTATCAAGAAGGTATGCCCTTGTTTCTACTTTAAATGCAAAGTTATTGGGATTTGAATACGTTAAGGAATTGTATGTTAATGATGATGATTTTGCAAGTGTCTGTGGAGCGTGTGAGAAGGCAGCCTTTGGAAAGTTCTATAGACTAGATGGGTACTTGTTTAGAGGGAATTAACTTTGTGTGCCTAATAGTTCTATCGTGAGTTGCTTGTGCATGAAGCACACATGGATGGGGTTTAATGGGTCATTTTTTTATAAGAAAGACTTTAGATGTGTTGCATGAACATTTTTTTGCCAAAGATGAAACGTGATGTGGAGAGAGTTTGTGCTAGATGCATTACATGTAGGCGGCTAAATCTAGAGTCTTACCACATGCCAATGATTGTACTAAACACTAATGAACTTGACAAGGATGTAGGAAACACCACATGGGTTACCTCAATCCGAGGATTGAACATCAAACTGATTTTGTTCGGTGCAACCATTCCAAACCGACCAGCTTATAGGAGCAATCACGAGACAAAAGGAGCTTCAACGGCGGTAAGTGAATTATTAGAGAAAGGGCACGTGAGGGAGAGCATGAGCCCTTGTGGTTCGGTCTTACTTGTACCTAAGAAGGATGGGGCGTGGAGAATGTGCTTGATTGCCGAGCAATCAACAACATAACGGTAATGTGTCATCCTATCACGCTTAGATGTTGAGTTTGCATATAATAGAGCTTTCATTGGTTTACCAAATTTTAGCCATTTGAAATTGTATATGGGTTTAATCCTTTAACTCCATTGGATTTATCTCCTTTACCTTTGAAAGACGTTAATTTAAATGGTCAAAAGAAAGCTGACATTGGTGAAGCGATTCCAAGAAAGCAAGACTCAACATTGAAAAGAAAATGAGCAATATGCACACAAGCCAACAAGGGATGTCGCAGACTAGTTTTTGAACCGGATGATTGGGTTTGGTACATATGAGAAAGAAAGATTCCCCTAAAAGACATTCCAAATTGTTCCCAAGAGAGATGGTCCATTTCAAGTCCTCGAGCATATCAATGACAACGCTACAAGCTAGACTTACCGGTGAGTACAATGTAAGTGCCACTTTTAATGTTACCGATCTTGAGTCCTTTTGATGAGGTTGATGATTTGAGGCAAATCCTTTTCAAGAGGAGGGAATGATGAGAATCAACAATCATCATTAAAAATCCAGGCCTATTACTAGAGCAAGAGCAAGATCCAAGATGATCAAAGAAGCACTTAGTGGGCTAATTCAAGAGATTTGGGCTAGTTCTAAAACGAGCATTCAAACTTGGGGCCCAAAGGAAGATGAAGAAATAAATTTAATCCAAGCTATTGATGGGGTGAATTTTGCTTAATTGAGTATAACTTCCTTAACAATGGCGTGGATTAATGGCTGATTAGAAGGATTGAATGACTGATTGACATCCCTATTTTAGACCTTTCCAATTCCATACCAATTAATTGGTGAGTAATATATCTATTCAAGACATTCAATGGGTAATTTCTTTTCTTGGAGGAGCTACTAATTTAAGAGAAGTCAACCTTAATTTTAGGATTCTTTTATTTAGTCTTTTATTATTTTCCTTTAGTAATTTGTATTCATTTCAACCATGCACTTATCAAGTGCTAAAATACTCATATTTTAGCATTTAATTTTTTTTTTGTGTTATTTTTTATTTCTTTTTTTTTTGTGTGTTTTTGTGTTTTTGTAGGTCATAAAAGACAAAAGGCATTCTAAAAATATCGAGCATAAAGGAAAATTTGGAAAAAATTGGATCAAGCACAAGAATCTGGCAATGGGATTGAGTGCACCAACACTGTAATGATCACACTTGTGTGCCAGAGAATAGTGTGGTGGCTGATCCTATTTTGTAAAGAACTTTAGGTTAAAATTTATGATTTCTAAGGTTTTAGGTGCTTCTAAGGTTCCCTAACCTCTATAAATTGGCCTATAAACATAGAAAAACATAAGCAAGCTTTGGGAGAAGAATTGACTTCTCTTCATGGAAGCATTTCTGGTTTATTATTTTCTTTTTATTTTATTATGAAGATGATTAACATCAAAGTAATGTGTAAATAAATACTTTAATAGGGCTAGATTGAAGCCCTAATCATGTCTCTTAAATATTTAAATATTGGTGCCTTTGTTACAATCATATTGTGATGCTTAAATTGATTAATTTTACTTTATTGAATTCCTCATATGAATGTGTTTGGCCAACATATATGCATGTGGTATGGATTAGTTATTTAAGTCAATTTGAATATCAGTGAGTCTGCAATAAAGTGACAAAAGAATCTCAACGGGTTTTTGGATAATAAAGATGGAAATACTGGATAATAAAACAAACACATGAAGCCCATATCATAGGCTTCATGTGTTTATCTTATTTGATCTTTCCTAAAGAACATCTTAGTATATACTCATGGATTAATCCTTTGATTAGAAATAAAATGATTGATTGATACCCATACCTAATTCAAATTCCAAGGAAAATCAATTGGCTTAAGGAATATACACATGCCTTTATTGACAATCACTAAGAAATCTTAATCATTGGAACATTGGCATATTGTTATATATTTGAGTATGATTAGTGGTAAATATCAAAGCTCTTCTTTTTTTGTCTATATTAAATCAAAATCAATCTTTTATCTTGTAATGAAGGAATTAATTTTAAGCATAGTTTATACCAATCTTCTTGAGAATGATCTCTTGAACTTATCAAGATTTTGATATTGTGCGTAAGTTAATACCTTACATCTATTTGCCTACTAATGTTGGTGGATATTATTCCTTTATACCTTGCAACTGATCAACAAGTCATCAATCCTTGGCAGGATACCTAATTTTATCGTCACCATGTAATATTGTTGTTGGGTCTCAATGCACATATCAATTGAGGTTCGCATCTTTCTATCAAGCGAAGTAGGCTCTAAAATCAGGTTTACTACTGAGGTATTGTTTGTTATTGTTTACATAGTGGTTTCTTTTGTATTCTTTATTGCATAAGTTTTGTATTATCCAAGTTCAAAAAAAAAAAAAAGAAGGTGGTCCTAAGCGTATCTCATTGCACTTTTAAAAAATACATACAATGGTCTCCTCGTATGTCCTTTACTAAAGGCAGGAGCATACATATGAGAGTTAGGCGTATGGTGACTCTAAAGTCTAAAATTTCCAAATGCCCTCTAGGGGTCCTTAGTGACCTAACAACCCAAATTATCCCTTATTGTCTTGTGTTAAGCTTAGTTAATTATTTAGTTACATTGATTTCATTTCAACTTAGGAGGTCTTACAAATTTTTTAAAAAGTAGAATAAAAAAAGGATCATTTGAGTTTTCACTAAGAAATGGACCTCTTGTGTTGTACCGATTACTCACCTAAATTAATAGGTGAATAATTGGTACGTTTAGTGTGACAAGTGTACAAGATCAAAACTCTTTTACTCACATAGCTCATGTTTTACTATATCAAAAGTTGTATAATAGACAAATATCGGATCATTCCACATTGAGAATTAGTAAATTATGCTTAGAATGTATTTTCATATTTAATTAATGGATTTAAAACAATTGTCACAAATTGAATTAAAATAATGAAATAAAATAAAAAGATGACTAAAATTACTAAGACTAAAAAGGATTATTTTGAACTCTCACTAACCATACCCATGAATAAGATTATGATCACGAACCTCAATGATATGCCGTTGAGATAACAACAATATTGGAATATAGACCCAAGAAAGCTAAAATTCAGATTTGATAGAAGACCTTGACCCAACGTTTATAATTGAAAGCTTATTAGACCAAAGGTATAAATAAGTAAATGACCCAATGATTATGAAAGAATCATGAACCGAAGATATAAAGTTTGGCATACAAGGAAGAATCCTTGATAGGTTCGTAGTTCTTTGAAGAACCAATAGAAGAAGCAAACCTCACCTTTTTAAATATTTCATTTCATCTCCTTTGCTACAATGAGTCCATGCTATTTATAAAGCATGGTTGAAATTGAATAATAAAGACTAATTAAAGAATTAAAATTAAGGAATTTGAGTTTACCTACTTAGCACTCCTACAAGAAAAGAAATCACCTATGGATGATGTCTTGAATAAATATATCAATCAACCAATCAATTGGTAGGAATTGAAAAGGTCTGAAATGAGGATGCCAATGCATCATTTAATCATTCTAATTAACCATCAAGGTGATGATTAGGATGACCTATCTTATCTCTTTAATGATGCTTTATTGATTCTCATCATTCCCTCTCTCTTCAAAGGATTAGTCTTGAATCATCGCTACATCAAAAGGAAATGGACTTAGAAAATACTTCTTCTTTTTTTAGAATACGAGTTGAGTTTCTCTCTTTTTTTTTTTTGAACTTGGTGCACAATACAAAATAAAGACAAGGAATAAAGAATACAAAAGAAACAAGATAGGATGACAACAACAAACAAAAGGTAAAATGATAGTAAACCTGATTTTAGAGCCTAGGCTCGATACCAAATGAAGATGTGAACCTCAGAAATGCGTTGAGACCCAACAACAATATTGGAATATAGACCAAGAAAGCTAAAGAACAAATTTGATAGAGCCTTGACAAAACTATTATAATTGGTGAACCAAAGGTATAAATAAGTAAAACCCTTACCCAATGATTATGAAAGAATCATGGAGGATGAAGAGAGTATAAAGTTTGAGCATACAAGAAAGAATCCTTGATAAGTTCAGCAGTTCT
>CP054674.1:17857900-17880400 GCA_013348765.1 Carpinus viminea
TTCTAATGATTGTTCTTGTGATGCAGGAATGGTAGGTTGGCCGACTAATTCTATGAATTCTTTAAGAGTTTCTTCCAAAGAAGATTTCTTAGGAGGATAGTCATATGATGAAGGATTAGAAAATGGGTTATCAGACTATAGATAATCAGGATGGTGCAGTTCGTCAACGTGGAGAGCATAATTTTCTGTAGCATGAGTATGCCATGAAAAATCAGAACGGTTGCTCCAATCTAGGTCATAAAAATTTGAATTTGATTCAAACCCAAGACTGGAGAAATTGGTATTCATCTGCTCATGTGAAAAATTAGAAAATTGTCCCCAATGTTGACAATCTCCTAAACTACGGTAAGAGCTAGAGCATTGTGAACATGGTTCATGTGGGTAAAAATTGGTAGGATTTGACTTCATACAACTAGGGGAAACATCAAAATTATTGAACAGAAAACTCATGCTTCACCCAAACAGTTTAAAATATCCCATATGAAACAAGAACAACAAAAATAAAATAAACAAAAACTAGCAAAAATAAACTAAACAAATAACTAATAAATAAACTAACAAAACAACAAACTAATACCAACAAAAAATAATAAAAAATAAACTAATTGAAACTAAAAAAGCAAATAAATAAAAACAGGTAGAATAAATAAATAATTAAATAAAAACTAATAATTAAATAAAACAATAAAACAATGAAAATTGAAAGGCATACATTGCCTTGGAGTCATTGTGCATCGGCCTGAGATCGCTCAAGCCGAGACACTAAGATCAATGGACATGCAAATGTAATTTGCGTCGTTCGATCACAACATAGGTATGATCGATCGCATAGGCGCACTACGGTTTATCAAGGCAGCCTACTTGCGCAACTTCGTACTAAGCGGGCGAGCATGTGCATAGTGGAATAGGCTCAAGCGCTCGATACATAGCAGAATGCGATTGATCTTACTATCAGACTATAAAAACTAAGAAAAATTAGCCAAACACAATTTTTTTTTTCTATACAAAAGCACGAAATAAATAAAATAAATGCCGAAATTAAAATAACTAGTAGAAAGATAAAATTACTCTAAATATAAAATCAATTCAAACAAAACACCGATTCCCCGGCAACTGCGCCAAAATTTGGTTTGCAAATTTGATTGCACTCGCAATAGCACGAGTTGTTGACCATGTATAGTTGCGAAATACGAGATCAAACCACAGGGAAAGACTTTTGTTCAAAAACTAATATTAAACCTAGATTAACCCTATTTTAACCTAGTTCTGAAATTGGGTCATATAATCTAGCACAAATTTTGCAGAACTAATAAACTACTCTAAAAAGCGTAAATGAATGAATAAAAATAACTAAAGTTAAAGACTCAACCTCACCCAATAAAAATACTTGCTTAAACGTAAGACACACACTTCCGTCTATTGATTAGAACCTAAGTCATATTCTATTGCTATTTTGATATTAGTCGAACCGCTTAATGTGTTTACCGTTAAGGAGTTACAACGGATAGTGATTCTCAATAGAATCATCCACTGTATCCATGGATCACAATGAATATTTAATTGAGTTCCACTCATCCATTGTGCACTCGGCTTGGAACACAATGAGGGTTGGACTTCCAAAGCATCGCAACAACAATTACAACAACTTTGTCACATAAATTGATATGAACGTGAACATGAACTGTAAATGACGGAAAGTAATACATTAGACATAAAAGTATCAAAGAAGTGCTAAGGGTGAGGTTTCATCTTCAACCTTAGTTGAAGATTTAGCCACCCATTTATAAAGAATGTAAAGAAAGCTTAAAGGAAAGCATTAAATTAAATTAAAAATGAAGTGCTCCAAATAAATGGGCAGAGTAGGGCCTAAACAAGTGCAAATGCTCTTAAAAAAGCGCCCAAAACAAGAACTCTCGTCAAAATGCACTAAGGGGCTTATTTATAAAAAATTGGTGTGCTACCAGCTCATAGGGCTGCGTTCGAACGCAAGCCATGTATTTGATCGCACTGATGCATGCGTTCGATTGTACACCCTGCGATCGAACGCAAATAACTGCCATGGCGCATAGTTGGAAGTGATGGAATCATAGGGCCGGCTAGGGCAACAGCGTGAGACGCGGGCTAATTGGACCTTTGTTCGAACCTAAACCTTGCACTCGACCGCATTGGCAGGAACTCCATTGCTTCTCTCCAAGTCCATTTTGCCCCTTTTAGCCATGTGTTGATGCAAGATCTGCACACTATAAAACACTAAATACAATTAAAAGTGTTATATATTAACAGTGCTAAAGGCTTAACAAACATAAATAAAGGGGTTTGATTTAAGTACTATGCAGCACTCATCACTTCTCCCCCTTCTATTCGAATGAATAGAGGGCCTATTTATACTGCTCCTCACAACCCTAGATATTCTTGTTCAAAAATATAACTCACAAATTGAGTAGGAATAGGATTCTAGAGTTTGAAACCGTGTCAAAACCATGTGAAAACATGTCTTTAGTTTCCCAGCGGATGAGTGCGCTTGATCGCATGCTTGCGATCGATCCTTGGCTTGGGTGCCTGAGCCCTGTTGCGCTCGATCCTGTTGCTGTGTGATCAAGCGCGGAAGTGCTCGATCCTAGGAGTGCTACGATCAATCCTATGGCTTCCAACTTTTTCCCAATTTATCTTTTAAGTCTGAAACTTGTCTAAAACATTTGCTTTTATTCAAAAACCCTTGAAACACAAGAAAACACAAAAACAGAGCAAAACAAAAAATAACAAATAACAAAACTAAGAGCTTAACATATATGAATTAAGGGGCTAGAATTTGAAATATTCAGCACTTAACTAACCCCTTACCCTAAGTCTCCCACTTGAATTAACAGACTTTACCTACGATTTTTTGAGGTTTCTAGGATTTTCTTAATCCTTATAATTAGGCCTCTAAAAGTGTAAAAAATAAACACACTACTACTTGGAGAAATTCAGCAAATAGTCATTGGCGCTTAGCAAAGTCATGAGCGGCTAAAGCCCTTTGTGAGATATTGATGTAACCTTATCCCAGAACAATGGTTTGATTGTATTTTGATTTATAGATTTTCAATTTATGCATGTTGATTGTATAACTTTGGGAATTGCTACAATTTGATTATGTTCTAAAATTCCAAAATCAATATTATTTAAATTCTTATATTGTCTTGGAAAGTCTTCTAGTTTTATTGAAATCAAAATATTCTTATTTTCTTTGATTATAAGGATGCTGGTTATACAATGGTTTTTTTAATTGACATATGATTAATAGGATTAGATAGGCCATACTTAGGAAAGACGAATTGTACTACACCTTAGTTAATGTAATTTAGGTAGATGATCTTTGCCAACTGAAGATGAATTATGCTATTCCATTGATTGTAAGAAATTTATTAAAGAATTAGATAATTGACACTTAGGGAAGATGGTTCGTACCACATCTTAGTGGTTAAGTAGACCGATCCGTACCAACCAATGATGGATTATAGTCATTCATTTTTTTTTTGGATGAATAATTAATTTCATTAAAACCAAACCAATCCAAAAACAACCATCAACATTTACAAACCCAACCAGCGGGTCAAACAAGCTTCACAGAAGCCTAACAAAACTAAAACAACTAGGAAAAACAACATACTACAGCAGCAATATCTGCAAAACAAAATTGATAAACAAACTACTCAGTGCGCTCGAGAGTAATTTTGAGCGCACCATCAATTGCTATCACAAAACTAAATGAAGATTTTGTGATTGAGCGCAGGTACGAGCGCACCATCGATTACTTTGACAGAACTAAATGGAGATTTTGCAATTGAGCGCAGACACGAGCGCATCGTCGATCGCTCTAACGCAACTGAATGAAGATTTTGCGATCGAGCCTGCGCTCGATCGCACCATCAATCACTATGGCAGAACTGAATGAAGGTAATAGAGAGGTTTTGCGATGGAATGCGATTGAGCATAACAGCTTATAAAATCCAATCCCTCAAAATTTACATCTATGCAATCTGTAGAAAAATCCCAATGTCGTAGCTACAAGATCAAATCACTTTAGTAAGCATGCAGGCAAATTCCACAATGAAACTAAGAGAGATTCTCTCTAGTCTTATGAAATTTACCCTTCCCAACAATTCTAGCCCTCACTTCCCAAAGGATCTTCTTGATAATCTGTTCTTCAGTATTTGGTTGGCCAGAATGCTTAAATTCATTTCTAGTTCCCCATAGATTATAAACCATTGAACCAAAAACCAATTTGCAAACAAGACCCGTTAGAGCCTTATTCCCCCAATTTTTGATACCTAGTTGCATAACCTCCTCCCATATCGGAGAAGGATCCACCACTCCACAACGATGCGTAAAGAACTTCCATATACAATAAATAAAACTGCATCCAAAAAACAAATGATCCCTACTTTCAGTTTGGTTATGGAAAAATAAGCATTTAACATCCCCTGTATAGCCCCACTTCAGCAACCGATCACCAGTGCTAAGTCTATCTTGCATAGCCAACTAGAAAAGAAAAAAAAGCTTGCTTTGGGATTGCAAACATCTTCCTCCCTCTTCTCTTCAAAGAGTTCCCAAGTTTCTGCACTGACATAAACACCTTTCCTGGAAGTAGTCCAAAGGGATTTATCATAAAGACCTAATCTTACCTCATGAAGCCTTGATTGAATTTCAACCAAATCATCAGATCTTGCAGGCCTCCAATACCATTCTTCATTAAGAATTACAGAGGAAGTTTAGCCTCCACTCTACTTTGTGCATCATACACAACCCTATAACCATAATTCTCCAACAAAATATGCTGGAATTTTAATTATATTTGGGTCTTATTAGTTAATTAGTGATGTGAACCCCGTCAAGAATAACGAGACCCAATAACGAAAGGGAACCCAAAATCGTTCTATGGACAGATTCGAAGGGATGACCTCGACCCGTTGTTTATGACAAACAAGAACCTCGGTATAAGGAAGGCATACAAGCGGTGATGGAGTTTCCGTTTGATAAGTCGAGATGAGCATACAGAAATCCCGATAAGTTCAAGTAGTTCTTCAAAGAACCAAGAGAACAAACCTCACAAGTTTTTATCAATCATCAATGTTGTGTCTCATTACAATGAGTCCATGCTATTTATAATGCATGGTTAAAATAGGAATACAAATTATTAAAGGAAAATACTAAAAGACCAAATAAAAGAATCCTAAAATTAAGTTTGATTTTTTCTGAAATTAGCTTCTCCTCCAAGAAAAGAAATCACCTATGGAATTATCCTTTTAGAACTTGAATCAAGGTGACGATTCTTGGTTGCCATTGTGGATCATGCTCAATGGGCCTCAATTTGCTTGAGCCCATAACTCTTGAATGAGTCCATTGAGTACATCCTTTAACTTCTTTGCTCGTACTCTGTAACGCCCAATTGGTACTTGAGCGAGATCCTTCGAAGTGGTGCCTTGATCTCCATCATTCCCCTCCTCTTGAAAAGGATTTGCCCTCAAATCATCACCTACATCAAAATTAATGAAGATCACATGGGCAGTAATTGGAGACAATTAAGTCAAATTGGTCTATCTTCTCTCAAAGACAATTTTTTTTTTTTTTTTCTTGAACCAACCAAACAAGAGTAACTTCTTTTCTTCCTTCTTGAACCACAAAACACGAAGATGAAAGATTGAGAGTCGATTCGATCCAACTGGGTGACAATTGATCCGGGGGCACTTGAGGATCTGCAGAGGCGGTGCTTGGGGATGCATCTGGGACGTGGGCAGTGAAGTAAGCGTTTCCAACGCTTCCGTGGTGGCCTTTTCGTAGGTTGGTTCTCTTTGTTCTTCACGAGCCGCCGCTGCTGCATCTGTTTATTGGGCTGCTGCTTGCTCACCGGCACATGGTGGGGGATGAGATGTGGGATTTGGGTTTTGATAGGGGTCTGGGTTTGTTTGGTGGGTTTTGGTTGAGAGGTTCTGTTTCTTTGGATTTTGGGTGGGATTTTGGAAGATGGTTGTGCTGGGATTTTTGGTGGTTCTAATGGGTTATTGAATGCATAACCGGTGGAATTATTTTTGGTTGTGGTTTTGGGTGTTTGGGTTTCTGTTGGAGATTTATGTGATAGGTTCACTGTTGGTGGTGAGGTTGTAAAATTGACTGGTTTGTGGCTAGAAGCAATGAGAATTTCTGGTTGGCAAGGGCGTGGGGACGTTGTTGTGGTGGTTTATAGAAGTTTGTATTGTTGATGGATTTTCTGATGTGGCGATTGAATCATGTGGATCAATGGAGTTGTTGTATGCCAAGGATGTTTGGTGAAGATGAGTGAGACTAATTGTTGCTCACGGCGAGCTGCAATTTCATCCCTCCATTCTTTGAGAAGGTGGCGAAACTCTATAAGACATTCTTCCAAAATTTGTTAGACATAGTTGACTTGAATCCGTAGTGAACTTGGCTTTGAAGCTAAAGAAGAAACAAAAGAATGAAAGATGTTAAAGGATAGGCAAACCTGAACTACAAACCGTGCTCGATACCAAATGATGTGAACCCGTCAAGAATAACGAGACCCAATAACGAAAGGAACCCAAGATCGTTCTATGGACAGATTCGAAGGATGACCTCAACCGTTGTTTATGACAAACAAGAACCTCGGTATAAGGAAGGCGCCACAAGCGGTGATGGAGTTTCCGTTTGATAAGTCGAGATGAGCATCGGGAAATCCCGATAAGTTCAAGTAGTTCTTCAAAGAACCAAAGAGAACAAACTGATGTGAACCCGTCAAGAATCAGACCCAACAGCGAAAGGGAACCCAAGATCGTTCTATGGACAGATTTGAAGGGATGACCTCGACCCGTTGTTTATGACAAACAAGAACCTCGGTATAAGGAAGGCACAAGCGGTGATGGAGTTTCCGTTTGATAAGTCGAGATGAGCATACAGAAATCCCGATAAGTTCAAGTAGTTCTTCAAAGAACCAAGAGAATAAACCTCACCAATAATGATCAATGTTGTGTCTCATTACAATGAGTCCATGCTATTTATAATGCATGGTTAAAATAGAATACAACTTATTAAAGGAAAATAATAAAAGCCCAAATAAAGAATCCTAAAATTAAGGTAGATTTTATTAAAATTAACTTCTCCTCCAAGAAAAGAAATCACTTATGGAATTAGCTTCTCCTCCAAGAAAACTTCTCCTCCAAGAAAAGAAATCACCTATGGAATTAGCTTCTTCTCCAAGAAAACTTCTCCACCAAGAAAAGAAATCTTATGGAATTATCCTTCTAGAACTTGAATCAAGTGGATTCTTTGTTGCCTCGTGGATTATGCTCAATGGGCCTCCATGAATTTGCTTGAGCCCATAACTCTTGAATGAGTCCATTGAGTACATCTTTGAACTTCTTTGCTCGTGCTCGAAAGCCCAATTGGTACTTGAATGAGATCCTTGAGTGGTGCCTTGATCTCCATCATTCCCTCCTCTTGAGAAATTTGCCCTCAAATCACCACCTACATCAAAAGGACTCAAATCGGTAACATTAAAAGTGGCACTTACATTGTACTCACCAGGTAAATCTAGCTTGTAAGCGTTGTCATTGATACGCTCGAGGACTTGGAAAGGACCATCTCCTCTTGGGAGCAATTTGGAACATCTTTTTGGAATCTTTCTTTTCTCATATGCAGCCAAACCCAATCTCCGGGTTCAAAACCAATGGCGGCGTCCTTGTTGGCTTGCGTGGCATATTGGTCCGTTCTTCGTTCAATGTTGAGTCGTGCTTTCTCATGAATCGCTTCACAAAGTCAGCTTTCTTTTTGCCATCTAAATTAACATGCTCAAAGGTAAAGGAGATAAATCCAATGGAGTTAAAGGATTAAACCCATATACAATTTCAAATGGCAAAAATTTGGTAGCAGAATGAACAGCTCTATTATATGCAAACTCAACATGTGGTAAACATTCCTCCCATGTTTTGATGTTCTTTCTAATGATTGCCTCAATAGAGTAGACAAAGTCCTATTTACTACTTGATTTGACCATCGGTTTGTGGATGACAAGTAGTAGAAAACAATAGTTTAGTACCTAGCTTACACAAAGTCTTCCAAAATAGCTTAAGAACTTAGCATCTCTATCCGAAACAATTGTCCTAGGCATGCCATGCAATCTCACAATTTCTCTAAAGAACAAATCAGCAACATGTGAAGCGTCATCCGTTTTGTGACATGGAATAAAATGTGCCATTTTAGAAAATCTATCACGACAACAAAATGGAATCTCTTCCACGTTTAGTCCTGGCAATCCTAACACAAAATCCATTGAAATATCAATCCAAGGCTCACTAGGAATTGGTAAAGGAGTATACAAACCGTTGGGCTGCACTTTGGATTTAGCTTGCCTACGGTGACACATCTACCACAAATCCGTTCGACATCTCGTTTCATGTGAGGCCAATAGAAGTGGTCTTGTAAAATAGCTAAAGTCTTTACTCCAAAATGTCCCATTAATCCCCACCATGTGATTCTGCACTAATAACTCCCTCATAGAAGTTAGGCGCATAGCTTATTTTCTAAAATAGAAATCCATCAAGCCTAAAGAACTTACAGGTGATTTTCTCACAAGCTCGATATTCCTCACAAAATTCGTGGTCTTGACATATAATTCTTTAATGTATTCAAAACCAAGCAATTTTGCATCAAGTGTGGAGAGTAAGGCATACCTCGAGAAAGTGCATCGGACCACATTCTCCTTACCTTGCTTGTGCGAATAGCGTCACGGAAGCGTCTCTATGAACTCCACCCATCGCATGCCTTTTGTTTAGCTTGTGTTGGCCCTTCAAGTGTTTCAAGGACTCATGATCGGTGTGAATCACGAACTCCTTAGGCCATAGGTAGTGCTGACGTCTCTAAAGCCGAAACCAATGCAACTCCTTGTCATAAGTTGGGTAGTTTAAGTTTGCATTGAGTTTCTCAAAAGCAACAACTCTTGCATAAAACGCAAAAATTTCACATTCAAAAGTTTGTTAGTAAAGACAAAGGATAACTAACTTCTCTTTGATTAAACCTTCTCTTGTTCTTCTTATTCCTTCGTTCTTCTTGATCAATGATGATAACCTTTTAAATCAATCTTAGAAACTAGCAAGTCCATGAAAACTACTAACATTACCTACACTTGATCATCAATTATGTTGTTGATCTCATCAACTTCTGTATCCTTCTTTACAAAAACCCAAAAACATTTTTTGTGTTTTAAAATTATTACATTACTCCTTTTGTTCCTTTGCTATAAATGAGTATATTAAATGAACAAATCAATGATGTTCAATCCCTATTATAACATTGGTGTTTCACAAAACATTGTCATCAAAAACATAAACTATAAACATTATTGTTTTGTTTAAAGTCCCTCTTTTACAAAAATCAATCAATGATTTAAAACATTGCTCGCTTGATCTCATCATTTTGATAGAATTCTTTTGTTTCTCTCTGATTTTCTCTCAGCGAACTTTGATTTTCTTTTTCTCTCTTTTTTATCTCAATTTTCCTCTTTTTCTTTTATAATTCTTTCTTTTGATCCTCTCCTTTTGTAATCTCACTTGATCCTCTATACTTGTTCGGTGTTAATGGTACAAAATGGTTGATCTTTGATTGTAAAGTACTTTTGTAAAAGCCATCATACTTCCTGCCTATCAAACTCCATCTGCAATAAGTGTCGCTTCGAGTACAATCACCTTCATCTTCTTTTCATTGTAAAATCTTGTTGTTATCTCACACTATCATTTAACCATGCAACTTTCTCTATGCTTTACCTCAATCAATTTCAACCATAATTGTGCTTGCAACATTAGTACTTTCACCATCAATAATCATACTCAGTCTTGAAGCGTAACCTAGTGTGATGTTCTCCGTGATCAACTCCTTTTGCTTACAAGTCAATCTCTCTTGTTGTCAATGCATTACTAAATACTCCTCCTCAAAACATCCTCCAATGGCGGCATGTCTCCTGTGATCTTCACAATCGGTCACAATTTCACCATTGCTTTCAACACATGACTTGCTTGTTTGGACATTGACTTGCTTATGGCCCCTCTTGACATCTAAAACATTTAATGTCACGATTCCTAGAGGTAGAGGCTTGATTTTACCTTGAGGAGCATCTTTCAATACTTGGGTTGATTTTGGCAATTTGACTTGTCTAGTGGCTTGTCTTTCAAGAGGTAGACAGTATGTCCAATGATGTTTCTTATCAAACTTCATTAATAAGTCTGCCCAGCATGCAACCAAATAAAATCCTCCATTGGTGTGTTCTTCTAGAACACCATAGCTCCATTCTTTCATCATTTGAAGAACATGTCATCAAACTTCAAATTGAGTCTCATCTTTAACAAAACTTTGAATGCATTTACTTTGAAAGTTATGGCCTTTTGTTTTTCTATCTATTGTCAGACATGTGTTACACTTTGACTTCAAAAGCTGTTTTCCACTTTGGCTGCTACAAAATTCCTGCTCCCTATCTTTCTTGTCTAGTTCATTAAGTTATTGTCCTATCTTGAATTGTTGTTCTAAGCTTCTATAAATAAATTATTGTGCTAGTGTAGAAAGGCATTAGTTACTAGTGGTTTTTGTGAGGAAGTTATCCTTGTATCTCTCTTCTCTTTGGTGTGAACTAGATGAGTTCTTTGTTCTGTATCCTAGTTGTAATCCTTTGGGTGTGATAATCTATATCTTTATTGTTATCTCTTTGAACTTCTATCTATCTTGTGTGTGAGTTTGAGTGTTTGTTTCTTAGTCTTTTCTGTCATTCAAATTGGTATCAGAGCAATTGAAAGTTTTTATTTCTATCTCTTCTTAACGTACTCAAGTAATCACCCCACTGGTCAGAAGACCCTTGAGATATAAGTAGAAATTTAGACAATCCAGCAGCTCACTTACACTGTTGAAGCCTATCAATGCCTCTCATCTGACATAATGAAGTTTAGCAAGATGGAGGATCTTAATCCTTTTCACCAAGCTCGTAGTCATCTCCAGTGACACTCCACCACATGTAATCTAAGACTTCATAATTCCACGCCATTATGATGTCAATGACATTCAGAATTTGAGATAATGCAGCCTGATGAATTCATTGATTGGCTCAACACCATTGAGCGAATCTTTGAATACAAAGATGTTCCAGAACACCACAAGGTAAAGCTTGTTGCCATCAAGTTGAGAAAGCATGCTTCTCTTTGGTGGGAGCACGTCAAGAAGCAGCGGGAACGTGAAAGAAAAAGTCGTATTGTGACGTGGGAAAAGATGAAGAAGGCTCTCAAAAGGAAGTATTTGCCGGATCATTATCGGCAAGATGCTTTTCTCAAGTTTCATAACTTCCGGCAGAATGAACTTTCTGTGGAGGATTACACGGCAGAGTTTGATCACTCCATGATGCGTTGTGATATTGTCGAACCGGAGGAGCAAATGGTAGCCCGTTATCTTGGAGGGTTACGTTCTGAAATTAGCAATGTGGTTCAGTTACAGCCTTATTGGACTTACAATGATGTTTGTAAGCTAGCACACAAGGTCGAAAAGCAATTGAAGGACCGTCGAAGTACCTCTCGACCTTTCAATCAAGGTGGAATCACCAACCGGGGGAGTAGCTCTACTGCCAAGACAGTGCCATATTCCAAAGTTGCAGCTGCCAAATCAATAGCGATGGAGCCAAACCACCAGCCAAGAATGAAGCCCCAGCAGGTTCAAATCGCCCCAATACTTCTAATTCAAATAGAAAATGCTTTAAATGTCATGGTTTTGGGCATATTGCTTCTGATTGTCCAAATCGGAAGATGATTTCACTTGTTGAGGAAGATTTGGAAGATGATGTTGAGGATGAACCAGTTGATGAGCAGTCCGAGGAAGAATGGACATATGCAGATCAAGGGGAGTCTCTTGTTATTCGCAGGATCTTGAAGTCTACCTACATAGAAGAAGATTGGCTTCGGAACAACATTTTCCACACCAAATGCACCTCTAGTGGCAAGGTTTGTAATGTCATCATTGATGGAGGAAGTTGTGAGAATGTGGTGTCCACAACCATGGTGGAGAAACTCAACCTGAAAACAGAACCTCATTCCCATCCTTACAAGCTTCAATGGCTTAAAAAGGGCAATGATATCCAGGTAACTAAGAAGTGCTTAATTCAATTCTCTATTGGAAAAAATTACAAGGATGAAGTTTTGTGTGATGTTGTTCCAATGGATGCATGTCATATATTACTTGGTAGGCCATGGCAGTATGATAGAAGAGCTTTTCATGATGGTTTCAAAACACTTATTCTTTTGAAAAGATGGAACTAAAATTACCTTAGCTCCATTAAGAATGTTGCATACACCTAAACCTTCTAAAGGGGAGGGTAGTAATCTACTTTCTATATGTGAAGTTGAGAGAGCTTTAACAGATTGTGGGGAAGGGTATGCTCTAGTGGTGGTAGAAAAGAAAGACCCAATTGAAATTCCTCTTATCTTACAACCACTTCTTGAGAAATTTCCTGATGTTGTTCCGGAAGAGCTTCCACCGGGTGTTCCACCCATGAGAGACGTACAACACCACATTGACCTTGTTCCAGGTTCCGTTCTACCTAACAAGGCAGCCTATCGAATGAATCCAAGAGAGCATGAAGAGTTGCAAAGACAAGTTGATGAGTTGATTACCAAAGGCCTTGTGAGAGAAAGCATGAGTCCTTGTGCTGTTCCAGCTCTTCTAGTACCAAAGAAGGATGGTTCTTGGCGTATGTGCATCGACAGCAGCAGGGCTGTGAACAAAATCACAGTCAGGTATCGCTTTCCATTCCACGTCTTGATGATCTTCTGGATCAACTTCATGGAGCCACTGTCTTCTCCAACCTGGATCTTCGTAGGATATCATCAAATTCGCATGAGAGATGGTGATGAATGGAAGACAGCTTTTAAAACTAGAGATGGTCTTTATGAATGGATGGTGATGCCATTTGGCCTTTCTAATGCTCCCAGTACCTTTATGCCTTATGAATCATGTTTTAAACCTTTTATGGGAAAATTTGTTGTTGTTTACTTTGATGATATCTTAGTGTACAGCAAATCTGAAGAAGAACATTTGGAGCACCTTCAACATGTTTTTCAAACTCTACAAGAGCAGAAGTTGTATGTTAACTTGAAGAAGTGTCTTCTTCACAAATAGCCTGATTTTCTTGGGCTATGTTGTTTCAAAGGAAGGAATTATGATGGACCCTAGCAAAGCAGAGGCAATCATCAGCTGGCCTATTCCCAAGTCCATTCATGACATAAGAAGCTTTCATGGACTTGCATCATTTAGCGCTTCATCAAAGGCTTCAGCACCATTATTGCTCCCATAACAGAATGTCTCAAGGGAGGAACATTCAAGTGGATGGAAGAAGCCCAAAAGAGCTTTGAACTTCTCAAGCAGAAGGTGACAGAGGCACCAATCCTCATACTTCAGATTTTTCCAAAGTGTTTGAAGTTGATTGTGATGCTTCTAATCTGGGAATTGGAGGTGTTCTCAGCCAAGAAGGCAAGCCCATTGCCTTTTTCAGTGAAAAGCTCAATGACTCCATGGAAGTATTCTACATATGACAAAGAATTCTATGCTCTTGTTCGATCCTTGGAGCATTGGCATCATTATCTACTCTCCAAAGAGTTCATACTTCATTCTGACCATGAGGCATTGAAGTATTTGAACAGCCAGCAGAAGCTCAACACAAGACATGCAAAATGGAGTGAGTTCTTGCAAGCCTATTCATTCTCAATCAAGCACAAGGCAGGTAAACTCAATCAAGTAGCTGATGCTTTAAGTAGAAGATACTCTTTACTTAATGCCATGCAAGTACAGGTTTTGGGTTTTGATGTTGTCAAAGAACTTTACAAAGGTGATCCTGATTTTGGCTATGCTTGGAAGGAATGTTCTAATGGTCCTTACAACCATTTCTTGCTGCAAGATGGTTTTCTTTTCAAAAACAACCAATTATGCATTCCCCAATGTTCATTAAGAGAAGCCATTATCAAAGAAGCCCATGGAGGAGGCCTTGCGGGCCATTTTGGCAGGGACAAAACTTTAACTCTTGTGCAGGAGAATTTCATTTGGCCCAAGATGGTTCGAGATGTTCTTCATGTGAAGCAATGTCAAATTTGCCACCTTGCAAAGAGTCACAAACAGAACACTGGATTATATATCCCATTGCCTGTCCCAAATGCCCCATGGGAAGATATTAGTCTTGACTTTGTTGTGGGTTTACCTAGAACCCAAAGGAACAAAGATTCAATTATGGTGGTTGTTGATGATTCTCAAAGATGGCCCATTTTGTTCCATGCAACAAAACTCTTGATGCATCTCATGTTGCTGATTTGTATTTCAGGAGATAGTGAGGCTTCATGGTATTCCCAAAACAATCACTTCTGATGATTCTAAGTTTGTTGGTCATTTTGGCGAACACTTTGGCAAGCTTGGAACTATCCTTCAATTCAGCTCTGCATATCATCCCCAACGGATGGTCAAACTGAAGTTGTTAATCGAAGTTTGGGAAACCTCTTGAGGAGCTTTGTGGGAAAGAACATCCGTCAATGGGATCTCCTCCTTGCCCAAGCTGAATTTGCATATAATAGGTCTACTAGCCAAACCACTGGTTGTAGTCCTTTTGAAGCTGTCTATGGCCTTAACCCCATTAGCCCTCTTGATTTGGCTCCAATTCCTACTACTATTCAATTTAGTGGTGATGCTGATGAGCGAGCCAAGGGAATCAAGAAGTTACATGAGCAGATTCGTGGTCAAATTGAGAAGAAAAATGAAGTATCGTATACAAGCCAATAAGCATAGAAAGCCAATGACTTTCAAAGCAGGAGATTTGGTGTGGATTCATCTTGAAAAGAAGCGTTTTCAGTGAAACGACGATCTAAGCTCCTACCAAGAGCCGATGGTCCGTTCAAAGTGCTCCAACGCATTGGAGAGAATGCTTACAAGATTGAGCTCCCTGGCGAATATGGTGTTTCTGCCACTTTCAATGTGAGTGACTTAGCACCATATGAAGAAATTGAAGAGACCACGGACTTGAGGCAAGTCCTCATCAACCGGGGGAGCCTGACATGGGTATGTCCAACAATGATGATTTAACATTAGCCCAAGCTTCATTCCAACTAAGTCCACAAGCCCAGCAAAATGCAAAGGCCAAAATGCTGAAATCCGGGTCCAGTGTAGTGTGTTCTTCTAGAACACCATAGCTGGCCATTCTTTCATCATTTGAAGAACATGTCCAGGTCAAACTTCAAGTTCAGAGTCTCATCTTTCCAACAAAACTGGTTTGAATGCATTTAGAGCTATGACCCGAAAGTTATGGCCGTTTTAAGTTTGCTGCTATCTAACTGTCAGACATGTGTTCCACACTTTGACTTCAAGGGAAGCTGTTTTTTCCACTTTGGCTGCTACACGAAATTCCTGCTCCCTATCTATCCTAGCTGATTGTCTAGTTACATTAAGTTATTATCCTATGCTTAGAGGGTTGTTCTAAGCTTCTATAAATAAGTGTGTGCTAGTGTAGAAAGGCAGAGTTGGAGTTAAAACTAGCCTTTGGCTTTTGTGAGGAGAGTTATCCTTGTATCTCTGTATCTCTTTGGTGTGAACCTTAGAGTGGTGAGTTCTTTGTTCTGTATCCCTAGTTGTAATCCTTTGGGTGGTGATAATCTATATCCCTTTGGTGTTATCTCTTGGGTGGTGAACTTCTATCTATCTTGTGTGTGTGAGTTTGAGTGTTTGTTTCCTTAGTCTTTTCTGTCCGGTATCAAGGTAGAACTAGAGTTGGCCTGCGTGTCCCTCCCTCTCTTAAGTTGTTGTTGTTCCACTTTGATAGCCATATGCACCATATCTTCCAATTCCACATAATGCTGCATCTCTACCTTATCATGGATCTCCCGGTTTAAGCCAAGTAAAAATCTAGCCATTGTGGCCTCCGATCCTCCTCTACATTAGCGGATCATAGCAATCTCCATCTCCTTGTAGTAATCCTCTCGCTTGACTCCTTGTCTAAGACCTTGTAGCTTTTGTACAACTCTCGGTAGTAGTAACTTGGAGCAACCGCTTTCTCATCACTACTTTCATCTCCTCCCATGTGTCTATTGGTCGTTCTCTATTCCGCCTCCTGTTTGTCAGCTGATCCCACCAAGTAATAGCATATTCAGAAAATTCAATCACTAATTTTACCTTCTTTGTCTCGAGTAGTTGTGGCAATCAAACACGAACTCCATCTTCTTCTCCCACTCAAGATATGCCTCAGATCAGATCTACCTTGAAAGGACGGAATCTTCATCTTAATACCACCCAAGTTGTTATCTTGCGATTCCTAGCTTCTCCAAATCTCCTCTGGGTCTCCTATTGTTAACAATGGACTCGATCTTCTTCTTCATCAAAACCAGATCCATATCGCTCTTCATCCTCCTCCTTGGTGGAACTCTTCCCCTTCTCAAATTACGACCGTTTTGTGGTTGCTCCTCACGTCTATTCTCCATCGATCTATCCGTTCATGAACTGCTCCATCTCTATCTTCATCACGCCTCATCTCACTCATCATGGCCTCCATAAACTTTTTTGATCAGTCAATTTTGTATCATTTTCGCAATGCTCTTACCACTATCTTGAGTCATGATTGCTGCAAAACAAAGGTTAGAAAAAAAATAATAATAAATAAAATAAAGGACCTCACAAATCACTCCCTTACGTGTTTACACTCAAGAATTTGGTCACTCTCCACTGTGTTTTACTCAAAATAATATGGCTCTTACCCTCCGATGTTCTCACCACTCTTGCCTCTTTTCGATAATTCTCTTTTAGTTCTTTTGAAACTACACAAACAACTCAAAATTTCCAGCAACAATTCACCAAGAACTAATCAAGGAATTTCAGATTTGAACATAAGGAATATGGAATTTTTCAGCTTGGAATTAGAAGGAGTATGGTAGTTTTAAATTTTGGAAGCAGAATAGTTTGCAACAATTCACCAAGCACTAATGAAGGAATTTCATATTTTGAAAACAGAATATGGAATTTTTTTTTTTTTTTTCAGATTAGAATTAGAAGGAATATATGGGAATTTGGAAGAACAGAATAGTTTTTTTTTTTTTTTTCCTTCCTTCTTCTACGAGTCTATCTCTCTTTTCGTTTTTTTTTTTTTTTTTTTTTCTGGATCAGCGACTAGCTTTTGAGAATAATAAAATAAGATTTCGACATAACTAGAAGAAGTGACTACAACAAGAACAAACAAAGATTGAACGGTAGGGTAAAGAAAATTCGGCTAAGAAGAGATAAATAATGTGGGCGGCAAAAAAAAACGAAGGAATGAAAGATGTTAAAGGATAGGCAAACCTGAAATAGAAACTGAGCTTTGATACCAAATGATGTGAACCCGTCAAGAATAACGAGACCCAACAACGAAAGGGAACCCAAGATCGTTCTATGGACAGATTTGAAGGGATGACCTCGACCGTTGTTTATGACAAACAAGAACCTCGGTATAAGGAAGACGCCACAAGCGGTGATGGAGTTTCCGTTTGATAAGTCGAGATGAGCATACGGAAATCCCGATAAGTTCAAGTAGTTCTTCAAAGAACCAAAGAGAATAAACCTCACCAATTTTATCAATGATCAATGTTGTGTCTCATTACAATGAGTCCATGCTATTTATAATGCATGGTTAAAATAGGAATACAACTTATTAAAGGAAAATAATAAAAGCCCAAATAAAAGAATCCTAAAATTAAGGTAGATTTTGTCGAAATTAACTTCTCCTCCAAGAAAACTTCTCCTCCAAGAAAAGAAATCACTTATGGAATTAGCTTCTCCTCCAAGAAAACTTCTCCAAGAAAAGAAATCATGGAATTATCCTTCTAGAACTTGAATCAAGGTCGATTCTTTGTTGCCTCGTGGATTATGCTCAATGGGCCTCCATGAATTTGCTTGAGCCCATAACTCTTGAATGAGTCCATTGAGTACATCTTTGAACTTCTTTGCTCGTTCGTAAGCCCAATTGGTACTTGAATGAGATCCTTGATGGTGCCTTGATCTCCATCAAAACCTCACAAGTTTTATCAATCATCAATGTTGTGTCTCATTACAATGAGTCCATGCTATTTATAATGCATGGTTAAAATAGGAATACAAATTATTAAAGGAAAATACTAAGACCAAATAAAGAATCCTAAAATTAAGGTAGATTTTTTTCTGAAATTAGCTTCTCCTCCAAAAGAAATCACCTATGGAATTATCCTTTTCGTTATTGAGATCATATGGGCCTCAGCAATTGCTTGAGCCCATCTTGAATGAGTCCATTGGTACATCGAACTTCTTGCAAACTAATAACCAATTGGTACTTGAGCAAATCCTTGATGGTGTAATCTCCATCAAAAAGGTCAAGAAAAAAAATTCACTATGCAATCAAAATTTCAAGCGCCATATTCCTTCTAATTCTAATCTGAAAAATTCCATATTGCTTGTATTCAAATTTGAAATTCCATGATTAGTTCTTGGTATTTGCTGGAAATTTTGAGTTATATTTAGTTTCAAAACAAAGAATTATCAAGTGAAAACAAAGTCTTGAGAACATCATGGCTGGTGTCAATTCTCAGTTATTGTTCCACTTTGATAGCCATATGCACCATATCTTCCAATTCCACATAATGCTGCATCTACCTTATCAAAAAAAAAGCATAGAGAGATTAGAAGAAGAAGACAATCATGACATACGATAGTGGTAAGAGCATTGCAGAAGATGATACAAAATTGGCTGATCCAAAAGTGTTTATGGAGGCCATCATGAGTGAGATCGTGTGATAAGATGGAGATGGGCGATTCACGACGATTATAGATCAGAGAGAAATAGGCTCATTGCACCATAGAACCTTCAAGAAGCAATTATCCTTCAGAACTCACTTTTGGATCATGCTCAATGGGCTCAATGAATTTTGAGTTGAATGAGTCCATTGTATATCCTTGAACTTCTTGCTAAACTCAAGAGCCCAATTGGTACTTGAGCGAGATCCTTTGAAGTGGTGGATCTCCATCAATTGGGTTATTTATATTTGATCTATATTTTGAGTTGTAATGGGCTTGGCCAAGTCATCTTATCTAATTAGAGATATTTTATGATTGGATAATGGCTTCAAAGTCGATCAAATTAGGGTTCGGTTTTATTTTACAGCATCTATTTAAATATTTTTGTACTCTTATGGAACAGATTTTGATGATTGCTAAAACTTGTGAATTATTCTCTTTGGTTCTTTGAAGAACTACTCGAACTGATTTAGCATTCATCTCGACTTATGAAATTATGTGTCTTTGAGGTTCTTGTTTGTCATAACAACGGTCAATCTTCCATTGAATCTCCATAGAAAGATCTTCCTTTTGTTCGCTTAGTTCACATCTCTTGAACAAAGCTAGTGCTTGATACAAATGATGTGAACCCCAGAATACGGACCCAAAACGAGGAACCTAAGATATTCGGATGAGGAAGATTATCAATTGTTTGTGACAAACAAGAACCGGTATAACTTGGTGGTGGAATTTACGTTCATAAGTCGAGATATCTTCAAAGAACCAAAGAGAATAAACCTCACAAGTTTATGAATAATCAATGTGGACTTTTCCATTACTTATGCACCTATTTAAAGGGTGTACAAGAAAAAACCCATAGAAAACACAATTAAAATTTGAAAAAATGGGTAAGGCAATCCTTACCTTCCTAAAACCACAAAATATAAAGCTAAAAGATATCTCAATCAAAGCTAAAATAAATCCATACTTGCCTAAAAAGAGCTAAAATAGGAAGAAAACAAAGCCTAGAGTCATATGTAAATGCAGATCATATCCATTGGACAATCACCAATGAGCGTTGAAAGCTCTTTAGCCAATAGTCTAGTGATAGGAACGATGAAGAGGATCGTGCCTTGTTATCTGATCGCCTTCCTGTTGCGATCGTTGCTCACGGGATTATGTTATTTTCTTGCGTTTACTTATTATGACTTTATCTCTTTGTTTAAGTATTAGGGTTTATTTTGTTATTTTCTAGTTATGGGGTTATTTGTAATCTTTTACTAGGTTTGGGGTTTGTGGCTATAAATATGAGCCTAAACAGAGTTGTTATTTGATTTTATGAGAATTTTGAGTTAAGTTTATTCCTTTTTCCTTCAAATGCTAACTTATCTAGATTTTGAGAAGAATTCTTAGATAAATCATGTGACCTAAATTACATATCCATGCATTATTTGTTGATCTTATCACTAAATGTGCTACATTTATTGATCATGTTTCAATCATTCTATGAATTGCAAAGAATTCATGAGAGCAAGATTCGTTTATTTTCTGAGTGATATTACAGTTGTCTCAACCAAAGATTCTGTGGGAAAAATCTATAAACGTTGACAATCATTCAGCGAGGAAGGATTAGATTGAAGACCTCACCAGTTATCCAACTTGTGTGGTCACAAAGGGAGTGATCTAGAATTAATTGAATGTAGATGTCTGACTTCAAGCTCCTACAAATCAGAAAAACATGAACTCAAAATTCCAAAATTGAGACTATCAAGAAAGGAAATTTTGGATTGGGTGTATGTTGAAGAGGCTATTGAGTTCCAATAATGAACAACAAGTCTCTTTAGTGGCTCATTAAGGGAAGAGTTTCGAGTGGAAACTAGAAATAGTGGCAAAATGGAAGATCTGTTAGAACACCTATTGAAAAAAATGCGAGTTTCTTCTATTGTCATGGGATAGCCAAAATTACAAGGTCTACGTGATGAAAAACTGAAAAATCATACAAAAAATGAAACATGGAGCAAAAAGCGTCAAGGAGTCAATTGGACATGCGTTCGATCCTGAAAGAATCCATATTATGTGGAGGAAGAATTTATGATGAAAGTGTCAAATACCGTTGATGAGTTCAAGCCTAAATTGCATGGAATCTGTCACAGAACTATACTCACTCTATGATGATCGTCAATGAAGAAAGCCAATTGAAGAACCTTTGCATCCTAGAGGAAGAGTTGAAAAATATGGGTTGCATCATTTGTGATACCGATGAAGATGGCAATTGGAAGATGAAGAGCCCATGGCAGATAAAACATATTGGAAGATGGAGACCCACGGATGACGCCTATCATGAAGGAGATGACATTTGATTATAAAGAGGTTGAGTATGTTGATTTCCTTGGTGTTGAACATAAATTCTCCATGATTTTATAGGATGAGAATTAAACTAAAGATCAGTGATCCGTTCATGAGCATTTTCATGTAGAAAAGAACAAGAAAATATGGCAATTGAAGAATTATAGGTGGTATTGGCTCATGGATATCAAGATTCATGATGAAGCGTCACACTATTTTGCTTTTTTAATCTTGAGGAAGGCGATTGGAATGAATTATGGACATTGAAGGACTTGGAAAAAAGGCTCGATCTTTGAATTTCAGATCATTGAGAACCAAGAACTTTCACACCAAAAGCGATCGTTAGACAACTAATAGTCCCAGACTGGTAAGCAAAAGCGATGAAGAGGGATAGTTTTGATCGTTAATTCGTTGATCAGCCTATATTTTTCCTGCGTTTAATTACGACTCATATCTCTTTATTTTAGCCAAGTTTAGAAATCTTTATTTTTGTTATTTACTAGGTCTAGGGTATGGGTTATTTATGTAATCTTTTTAATAGGTTTGGGTGTGGAAATATAGCTCAAACAAGAGTTATTATTTGATTGATTTTATTAATGAATTACTCGAGTTGATTTATTAGTTTTCCTTCAAAATGCTAGAAGTATCTAAATTTTAGAAGAATTCTTAGATCATCGATGACCTAAATTACATATCACTAGTTATTTGTTGATTTTTCGTTACGCTTAGAATAGCCATGCAATTGATCCTTCTAGAATAGACCCAAAATTCTTGCCAATTCTTGTTAGGATCCTTTAGAACTTGAATCAAGGTGGCGATTTTTTGTTGCCCGTGGATCATGCTTGAGCCACTTTTTGAATGAGTCCGTTTAATTGGTTATATTATGGTCAAATTGTGTTTGAGGCTTTGGATCCAACGTGACCAATGATGCAGCCATTCTAGTAGATGGTCATTATTATCTCGGACTTCCATGTTTATTATTACATATGGTACAATGTGCATTGCATCGATATTTTACTCTGAGGTCCCTCGAGATAATGTCAACATTCTTTGAGAAGGGTAGTATCTCGGGTGACCATATTATTGAACTATATTTGTTACTTTATATTTCATATGCTATATATTATATATATCACCCATGATAAGATCATCTCATAATGTTGCTGTTTTAAATAAAATAATCCAATTAATGTGGATCGTCATGTGAATTCTACTCACTAAGTCATTAGACTTGATTAGTTCCTTTTTTTTTTTTTTTTTTTTTTTTTCCATATAATTATGTTGAGATAGTCTTGTGTGATTATCCAAGAGGTGCTTGAAGACTTATTATTATGCAACAAGTGCTCATGGCAA
>CP054674.1:17885400-17907900 GCA_013348765.1 Carpinus viminea
CAACACTTCATCTTCATTTACCGATTTGATAACTAACACTTGCTTGTTCACCCTTATCTCACCACTATCATTTAGCCATTGCAACTTATACGGTCTAGGGTGCTTTACCATGGGCAATCCCAATTTCTCAACCATAATTGTGCTTGCAACATTAGTACAACTACCATCAATAATCATACTACATACCTTGTCTTTAACATAGCACCTAGTGTGAAAGATGTTCTCCCGTACTTCATCAACTCCTTTTGCTTGCAAGCTCAATGCTCTCCTTGCCACCAATGTCAATGCATGGGGGCTCCTCCTCAAAAACATCCTCCAATGGCGGCATGTCGTGGTGTCGAATCTTCACAATCGGTCACAATTTCACCATTGGCTTGCAACACCATGACTTGCTTGTTTGGACATTGACTTGCTATGTGGCCCCCTTGACATCTAAAACATTTAATGTCACGATTCCTAGAGGTAGAGGCTTGATTTTACCTTGAGGAAGCGCTGGTGGTGTGGACTTGGGTTCGGTTTGGGCATTTGTGACTTGTCTAAACTTGACTCGATTTCAAGAGGTAGAACTTATGGCCTGCGTGTCCCACTCCCTCTCTTGAGTTGTTGTTCCACTTTGATAGCCATATGCACCATATCTTCCAATTCACATAATATTGCATCTCTACCTTATCATGGATCTCCGGTTTAAGCCAAGTAAAAATCTAGCCATTGTGGCCTCCGATCCTCCTCTACATTAGCGCGGATCATATCTCCATCTCCTTGTAGTAATCCTCTCGCCCGACTCCTTGTCTAAGACCTTGTAGCTTTTGTACAACTCTAGTAGTAGTAACTTGGAATGAAAGCTTTCTCATCACTACTTTCATCTCCTCCCATGTGTCTATTGGTGGTTCTCTATTCCGCCTCTGTTTGTCACAAGTATCCCACCAAGTAATAGCATATTCAGAAAATTCAATCACGGCTAATTTTACCTTCTTTGTCTCCGAGTAGTTGTGGCAATCAAACACGAACTCCATCTTCTTCTTCCACTCAAGATATGCCTCAGGATCAGATCTACCTTGAAAGGACGGAATCTTCATCTTAATACCACCCAAGTTGTTATCTTCGCGATTCCTAGCTTCTCCAAATCTCCCTCTGGGTCTCCTATTGTTAACAATGGACTTCCAAACTTCTTCTTCATCAAAACCTGACCCATAACGCTCTTCATCCTCCTCCCTCGGTGGAACTCTTCCCCTTCTACGCAAATTACGACCGTTTTGTGGTTGCTCCTCATGTCTATTCTCCATCTGATCTATATAGCCGTTCATGAACCTGCTCCATCTCTATCTTCATCACATGCCTCATCTCACTCATCATGGCCTCCATAAACACTTTTGGATCAGTCAATTTTGTATCATTTTTGGCAATGATCTTACCACTATCTTATGTGTTTACACTCAAGAATTTGGATCACTCTCCACTCGTGTTTCACTCAAAATAATATGGCTCTTATCCTCCGATTGATGCAAGCCAAGGAGCTGGACATGCTAATCATACACGTGGGAATGGAGCTGAATTTGCACAAGAGCCTTTGTCACTTCCTAGTGGCCCAATTACAAGTGGAGCTGAACTTGGACAAGACCCTTTGTCACTTCCTAGTGGCCCAATTACAAGACTTAGAGCCAAATGTTTCAAGCAAGCACTAAATGGGCTAATCCAAGAGAATGGGGTTGACTCTAAAAAGACCAAGATGGGCCCAAATAATGATCAAGGTTTAGTCCATGTCATCAAAGCAATTGATGAGGTTAATTAGCATGGTTTTCCAGTAAGGTTTGACCATTGAAGGGTCTGTATTTGTTGAAGTTTCTAGGATATTAAGTAGAAGAATGAATCTAGCCATCTTTTGGTTGTCTCTAGAAGTCCAATTAGTCTAAAAACATGGTGATGTGAACCCCGTCAAGAATAACGAGACCCAATAATGAAAGGGAACCCAAGATCGTTCTATGGACAGATTTGAAGGATGATCTCGACCGTTGTTTATGACAAACAAGAACCTCGGTATAAGGAAGACGCCACAAACGGTGACAGAGTTTCCGTTTGATAAGTCGAGATGAACGCATGGAAATCGATAAGTTAAAGTAGTTCTTCAAAGAACCAAAGAGAATAAACCTCACAAGTTTTATCAATCATCAATGTCTGCTCTCCATAAGAGTACAAAGAGTATTTAAATAGAGGCTGTAAAATAAAACCTAACCCTAATTTGATTGACTTTGGGCTAAGCCCATTATCCAATCATAAAATATCTCTAACCCTAGATAAGATGACTTTGGGCCAAGCCCATTACAATAACTCTTAAAATATAGATAAAACATCCATTTAAATATAAATAACCTAATTAACTAATGAGACCCAAATATAATTAAAATTCCAGCATACGAAATAAGCTAAAATAGGAAAGAAGAGCTGGACGCCTATAATAGCCTTGCAATCCGATCCTTCTCGAATAGACCCAAACTATTTCTTGCCAATTCTTAGCCTTGACCGGATCCTTCTAGAACTTGAATCAAGGTGACGATTCTTTGTTGCCCACGTGGATCATGCTCAATGGGCCTCCATGAATTTGCTTGAGCCCATAACTCTTGAATGAGTCCGTTGAGTACATCCTTGAACTTCTTTGCTCGTGCCTCGTGAATCGCCCAATTGGTACTTGAACGAGATCCTTCAAGTGGTGCCTTGATTATCCATCATTCCCTCCTCTTGAAAAGGATTTGCCCTCAAATCATCACCTACATCAAAAGGACTCAAATCAAGAATATTAAAAAGTGGCACTTACATTGTACTCACCAGGTAAGTCTAGCTTGTAAGCGTTGTCATTGATACGCTCGAGGACTTGGAAAGGACCATCTCCTCTTGGGAGCAATTTGGAATGTCTTTTCACCGTGAATCTTTCTTTTCTCATATGCAGCCAAACCCAATCTCCAGGTTCAAAAACCAGCTGGCGACGTCCCTTGTTGGCTTGTGTGGCATATTACTCTGTTCTTCGCTCAACGTTGAGTCTTGCTTTCTCATGAATCTGCTTAACAAAGTCAGCTTTCTTTTTGCCATCTAAATTAACATGCTCCGTCAAAGGTAAAGGAGATAAATCCAACGGAGTTAAAGGATTAAACCCATATACAATTTCAAATGGCGAAAATTTGGTAGCAGAATGAACAGCTCTATTATATGCAAACTCAACATGTGGTAAACATATCTTAGAAAATATGCAAAAACCATGCAGCTCATCTAACATATCATCTAAGCGTGGGATAGGATGACGATACTTTACCGTTATGTTGTTGATGGCTTGGCAATCAACGCACATTCTCCACGTCCCATCCTTCTTAGGTACAAGTAAGACTGGAACCGCACAAGGGCTCATGCTCTCCCTCACGTGCCCTTTTTCCAATAATTCACTTACCTGCCGTTGAAGCTCCTTTGTCTCCCCGGGATTGCTCCTATAAGCTGGTCGGTTTGGAATGGTAGCATCGGGCACAAAATCAATTTGATGTTCAATCCCTTGGATTGGAGGTAACCCATGTGGTGTTTCCTCAAGACATCCTCGATTCCCTGCAAAGGAGAAGCAATAGAACTAGGCAAAGCAAGGTCAAGTTCGTTAGTGTTTAAAAGTGCCTCTTTGTACAAAAGTACAATCATCGGCTGATTTGAAAACATTGCTCGCTTGATCTCACTAACTTTTGCATAGAAATTCTTTTGTTTTCTCTCGATTTTCTCCAAGAACTTTGATTTTCTTTTTCTCTCATTTTCTCGGCCTCTGATTTTCACTTTTTTTTTGCTCACTCTCTTTCTTTTGATCACTCTCCTTTGTAATCTCACTTGATCCTCGATACTTGTTGTGTCAATGGTACAAGAGTGATTGATCTTGATTAAGTACAAAAGAGTACTTGTTCGTAAAGCCATCATACTTCACATGCCTATCGAATCGCCATGGACGCCTAGCAATAAGTGTCCCGCTTGCATCGGTACTACATCACACAACACTTCATCTTCAGATTTACCGATTCAAATGCAACTAACACTTGCTTGTTCACCCTTATCTCACCACTATCATTTAGCCATTGCAACTTGTACGGTCTAGGGTGCTTTACCATGGGCAATCCCAATTTCTCAACCATAATTGTGCTTGCAACATTAGTACAACTACCACCATCAATAATCATACTACATACCTTGTCTTTAACGTAGCACCTAGTGTGAAAGATGTTCTCCGCTGTACTTCATCAACTCCTTTTGCTTGCAAGCTCAATGCTCTCCTTGCCACCAATGTCAATGCATCAGGGCTAAATACTCCTCCTCAAAACATCCTCCAATGGCGCATGTCGTCGGTGTCGGAATCTTCACAATCGGTCACAATTTCACCATTGGCTTGCAACACCATGACTTGCTTGTTTGGACATTGACTTGCTATGTGGCCTGCCTTGACATCTAAAACATTTAATGTCACGATTCCTAGAGGTAGAGGCTTCGATTTTATCTTGAGGAACGTCTGGTGGTCGCGGACTTGGGTTCGGGTTTGGGCATTTGTGACTTGTCTAGGGCTTGGCATGACTCGATTTCCAAGAGGTAGAACTAGAGTTATGGCCTGCACGTGTCCCACTCTCTTGAGTTGTTGTTCCACTTTGATAGCCATATGCACCATATCTTCCAATTCCACATAATGCTGCATCTCTACCTTATCATGGATCTCCGGTTTAAGCCAAGTAAAAATCTAGCCATTGTGGCCTCCGATCCTCCTCTACATTAGCGGGATCATAGCAATCTCCATCTCCTTGTAGTAATCCTCACGCTCAATTCTTGTCTAAGACCTTGTAGCTTTTTGTACAACTCTCGGTAGTAGTAACTTGGAATGAACCGCTTTCATCACTACTTTCATCTCCTCCCATGTGTCTATTGGTCGCTCTCTATTCCGCCTCCTGTTTGTCACAAGTTGATCCCACCAAGTAATAGCATATTCAGAAAATTCAATCACGCTAATTTTACCTTCTTTGTCTCCTAGTAGTTGTGGCAATCAAACATTAACTCCATCTTCTTCTTCCACTCAAGATATGCCTCAGATCGATCTACCTTGAAAGGACGGAATCTTCATCTTAATACCACCCAAGTTGTTATCTTCGATTCCTAGCTTCTCCAAATCTCCTGGTCTCCTATTGTTTCTTTCATCCTCCTCCCTCGGTGGAACCAAATTACGACTGCTTTGTGGTTGCTCCTCGTCTATTCTCCATCCGATCTGCTCCATCTCTATCTTCATCACATGCCTCATCTCACTCATCATGGCCTCCATAAACACTTTTGGATCAGTCAATTTTGTATCATTTTCGCAATGCTCTTACCACTATCTTATGTGTTTCTCAAAAAATGGTTACCACTGTTTCACTCAAAATAAAGGACCTCTTATCCTCCGATTGATGCAAGCCAAGGAGCTGGACATGCTAATCAACGTGGAATGGAGCTGAATTTGCAAAATAATTGTCACTTCCTAGTGTTCTCACCAATTACAAGTGCTGAACTTGGACAAGACCTTTGTCTTCCTAGTGAAACTACAATTACAAGACAGAGCCAAAATGTTTCAAGGAACAATTCAAATGGGCTAATCCAAGAGAATGGATTTGAACATAAGACCAAGGAATGGCCCAAATAATGATTAGAAGGTTTAGTCCATGTCATCAAAGCAATTGATGAGGTTAATTAGCATGGTTTTCAAGAACAAGGTTTGACCATTGAAGGTGTGTAATCAAGGAAGTTTCTAGATATTAAGTAGAAGAATGAATCTAGCTTCTTCTTGGTTGTCTCTAGAAGTCCAATTTTTCTAAAACATGGGACTTGTTATGTTAATATTGTATAGCTTTTACAGCTGTTGTTATGGCTTTTTCCTATGCTTGGAGGTTGTTCCAAGTATATAGGTGGATTATTACGAATTTGAATGAGATTGGCTTTTTTTATTGTCTAGAGAGGTTTTGTGTTCCTCTTGGTTCTTGAAAGAACTCTTGAACTTATCAAGTTAATCTTGTGTTCAAACAACCAAACTTATCACCTTGATTCTTGAGAGATTCTTAGGTTTCTTGGTGTGCTTCAATCCTAGTCTTGGTTTTCATCGTTAGGTGACGGGTCAAGACTCAACAAATCTTGTCTTCACGATCTTGGGGTTCCATACCATCATTGTTATCGGGTTTTTCATCATCATTGTTGGTGGAGTTCATATCAGATATTCTCACCACTCTTGCCTCTTTTCACTCGATAATTCTTTTAGTTCTTTTGAACCAACAAACAACTCAAAATTTCCAGCAACAATTCACCAAGAACTAATCAAGGAATTTCAGATTCGAACATAAGGAATTTGGAATTTTCAGCTTTGAATTAGAGTAAGATGTTTAAATTAAATAAAAAAATAGTTTGAAAAACAATTCACCAAGCACTAATCAAGGAATTTCATATTTGAACACAAAGAATATGTAATTTTTCAGATTAAAATTAGAAGGAATATGGTAGTTTGAAAATTTGGAAGAACATAATATTTTTTTTTTCTTCTTCTTCTAGTCTATCTCTCTTTTGTTTTTTTTTTTTGGATCAGACTAGTTTTTAAGAATAATGAAATAAGATTTGAAATAACTAGAAGAAGTGAGACCAGACCAATAGTTTAGACAACAAGAATAAACAAAGATTAAGGTAGGGTAAAGAAAATTCGCTAAGAAGAGATAAATAATGTGGGCGCTAAAGAAGAAACAAAGGAATGAAAGATGTTAAAGGATAGGCAAACCTGAACTAGAAACCGTGCTTTGATACCAAATGATGTGAACCCCGTCAAGAATAACGAGACCCAACAACGAAAGGGAACCCAAGATCGTTCTATGGACAGATTATGGAATTTCCGCTTGATAAGTCAAGATGAATAAGTTCAAGTAGTTCTTCAAAGAACCAAAGAGAATAAACAATCATCAAATAGGAGTACAAAGAGTATTTAAATAGAGGTCAGAAATAAACCTAACCCTAATTTGACTGTTTTGGGCTAAACCCATTATCCAATCATAAAATATCTCTAACGCAGATAAGATGACTTTGGGCCAAGCCCATTGCAATAACTCTTAAAATATAGATAAAACATCCATTTAAATATAAATAACCTGATTAACTAATGAGACCCAAATATAATTAAAATTCCAGCATAGGAAATAAGCTAAAATAGGAAAGAAGAGCTGGACGCCTATAATAGCCTTGCAATCCGATCCTTCTCGAATAAACCCAAACTATTTCTTGCCAATTCTTAGCCTTGACCGGATCCTTGTAGAACTTGAATCAAGGTGACGATTCTTTGTTGCCCACGTGGATCGTGCTCAATGGGCCTCGATGAATTTGCTTGAGCCAATAACTCTTGAATGAGTCCGTTGAGTATATCCTTGAACTTCTTCGCTCGTGCCTTCGTAACCGACCCAATTGGTACTTGAACGAGATCCTTCGAAGTGGTGCCTTGATCTCCATCAGAGCATAACATTAGTGCTACATTTAATGTTTATGATTTTTCTCCTTTTGAAGAGAGGGGGAATGATGGGAATCAACAAGCATCATTAAAAGATCCATTGCATGTTCCAGTTGGGCCTATTACTAGAGCAAGATCCAAGATGATCAAAGAAGCAATTAGTGGGCTGATTCAAGAGATTTGGGCTGGTTCTAGAACGGAGCATTCAAACTTGGGCCCAAGGGAAGATGAAGGAGTAATAAATTTAATCCAAGCTATTGATGGGGCTGATCTTGCTTAATTAAGTATAATTTCCTTAGAAAATGGCGTGGATTAATGGCTGATTAGAATGATTGATTGACTGATTGACATCCCTATTTCAGACCTTTCTTGTAGGAGCTGCTAATTTAAGACAAAATTAGCCTTAATTTTAGGATTATTTTATTTGGTCTTTTATTATTTTCCTTTAATAATTTGTATTCCGATTTCAACCATGCATTATAAATAGCATGGACTCATTGTAATGCATGAAATTAAATATTTAAAAATGTGAGGTTTGCTTCTTCTATTGGTTCTTCAAAGAACTTCTGAACTTATCAAGGATTTCTTCCTTGTGACGTCCAAACTTTATACCTTCGGTTTGTGATTCTTTCATAATCATCGGGTCAGGGTTTTACTTCTTTATACCTTTGGTTCGCGTTTCAATTATAAACGTTGGGTCAAGGTTTGTTATCAAATCTGAATTTTAGCTTTCAAGGGTCTATATTCTAACATTGTTGTTGGGTCTCAATAGCATATCATTGAGGTTCGCATCACCTCTTCATGATGAAATCTTGGCAATGGATTGCAGTAGTTGATTATTGGCCTCAAATCTGGTTAGAATAGAAACCTTCTCTTCAAAGTCAAAACTCTTGGAGGAGGTGGCTTAGCTCGATACTACTATTGTGGAGCTGATTGATATTGAAAGGAATTTGATTGATCATAGAATTGCAAATATAATTGATGGCACAATTCATGAAATTGTGGAACATGATTTTCAATGTTAAGCTTGCCACGAGAGATGACCTGGTGGCTCCATGAGTTATAGGAATTAGAGTAGCGGTCATTCCACGATCTAGAGAATGATGTGTTCATATGCTCTCTCATAAGAATAGTTAGAAAATTTTCTTGTTGAAGGACAATCTCTAACATGGTGATAAGGATTATAGCAATATGAACAAAAAGAAAGTAAAATAACAAAAGAAAATAAAACAAATCGAAACTCGTTTCTTGGAACCAGCAAAAGTCAGTCAGAGGTCCACTGATCACAAAATGAAGGCTAGAGTGCATCTCGTTGTCAGCTATGCGATTGGTTACACTAGCTTGAGCGCACCATCAGAGAACAAAATGAATTGTAGACAAAATATCGAAATAGATTGAAATTTAAAAAACAAAATTAACTAAACTTAAAAAAAAAATTATAAACACAATTTAACGCAATCCCAAAGAATGCGCAAAACTTGTTGTTGCAATAACGCACCTAAATCAATAGGCAAATAATTGTATGTTTTACTCACAAATGCACAAGATCAAAAGATAATACAACAAGCAAATATGAGATCATTCCCATGAGGATTGTGTAAATTATGCTTGAAAATAATTTCCTAATTACTTAACTTAAAAACAAGATATCAAAGGTTGAGTTGAATAATAAGAACGAAGGTTAGTGTTTTGACATCCACCACTAATCATACTCAATTAAGAAAAACAATATACCTATGCTAACAATTATATCAATATACTTAATGTTTGCCAACCTAAGGACATGGTATCTACTCTTTAAGCTATTAATCTCCTTATGCAACGACTTCGCATGGTATTTACTCAATTCTTTTCGTCCCCAAAGGATTTAACATGATACTATGTTGTTCTTCAAGAAAGCATAAATCTATAGAAATTAACAAACACATGAAGCTATTGCATGATATCTACTCCTGGTTCTCCATGTTGATGAATCCAAGAACCCATGAAGAGGATCTTTTGTCACTCTATTATGCCTAGGACTTGGTCATCCAAATTGACATAAATAACACATCAAAACACATGCATATGTTGATCATTCATATGAGGAATTCTATTAAAAAGAATTAACAAAGTTAAGTACTCAAATATAATTGCAACAAAAGCGCCAATATTGAAATCCTAAAGAGACATAATTAAGGCTTTAATCAAGCCCTAATTGAATTATTGGAAAATGCTAGGGGTTCTCCCCATAGTGTTCCCCTGGCGTTTTTCCTTCGTACGAAACATGATTTAAGAAAACTAAAATTGTAGTAGCCTCCACCACCGATTTTTTAAGCATTAGTACCAAATTTAGAATGATCAAATCCATTTTGGGTGATACCATTCCTAAAGGGTTAACCTTCCACCCTTAGGTTTTAGTTTTGAATCCAAAACAAGTTTTAAAGTATTAGAACCTAACTATTAACTTATAAAATTAATCTCAAAAAAAATTGTATTACAATTTTATTTTTCTTAAATCATATTCTACATAAGACTAAGAGAATGCCAGAGAACACTACGGGAGAACCCTAGCAAATCCTTAAAATTTTTAGTTACATATAATGAATAAAAAGGAAACGAAAACCAAAAACGCTTTTTGATTGAGCCTCCGCCTTTCTAGCTTCCTCATCTAGATTCTCCCTATTTCTCAATGGGTATAGATCTATTCATTGGATTAGGGAAACCCGTGGGTCAATCTCTAAGTCCAAAAAGGAGACTGAAAACCTAATCTGATGTGGAAAAGGGGTCTAGCCACATGTTGGGTGCTCGATTGTGCTTGATCCCATGGTTGTACGCTCGGGCACATGACTGCACTCAATCCTTGCTCTTGCGCGCTCAAACGTTGATGTGCTCGAGCCTAGTGTTGCCTCCGCTCAATCCCTTAACTCTAGCTTTTTCTGAAATTTTCCTTTAGTCTTGGAACTTCCAAGAAATGCTTACTTTTCTTCAAAATCCTCAAATTTGCAAGAAAAGACAAAAACAACACAAAAACATCAAATTATAACAAAACTAAGAGCTTAACATATTTGAATTAAGGGGCTTTAATGTGTAACATTTAGCACTTATCAATGGCTGAGTAGCACTAGTATTTAGTAGCTCCTGCTCCCACCTATTTATTTGATGAAGGTAAACTCCCTTTGCCAGGGCTGCTCAAAAGTATGTCTCACGGCCATTCAGAATATAATTCCTCAAGTGTCAATTCCTTTGAACTCTATTCTTTCTCTTTCGTTTTTTTCTTAACTTTTCAAGTTCTTTTCTAATTCCAAAGCTGAGGGGATTGGTATAAACAAAGATTGCAAAAAGACAAATTAGGCATAAAGAACTAGGTTTTTTTTAAAAAAAAAAAAAAGAATGGCAATGGCACATCTCTTTTTTGTCAATCCACGTGAGACCTACATAAAGGTGAATTTTTGTTTTTTTGTTTTTTTTTTTTTTATATATATAGGCAAGTACGAGAGCATTCCCACGAGGGGTGTGTGAATTATGCTTAAAAGTAATTTCCTAATGAATTAACTGAATTACACAAGATGTCGCAGGTTGAATTGAATAGAAAGAATGAGGGTTAGGGTTTTGACATCAACCAATAATCATACTCAATTAAGATAAACAATATGTCAACACTAACAATTATATCAATATACTTAATGTTTGCCAAGCAACGAATTAGGCATGATATCTACTCTAATTCTTTTCTCTCTCAAAGGATTTAGCATGACATTAAATTGTTCTTCAAGAAAGCATAAATCTATAGAAATTAACAAATACATGAAGCCTAGGGGCATGATATCTAGTCCTAGTTCTCCATGTTGATTAAGCCAAGAACTGGAAAGGATTCACTTTATTATGCCCAGGATTCAGTCATTCAAATTGACATAAATAACACAACTAAACATGTGCATATGTTGATCAAGCACATTTACATGAGACATTCGATTAAATAGGAATTAACCAAGTTAAGTACTCAAATATAATTGCTGTAAAAGCACCAATATTGAAATCATAAAGAGACATGATTAGGGCTTCGATCGAGTCCTAAATAAAGCATTACTTACACATAATTAGGATACTAATCATCCTTATAATAAAATAAAATGGAAAAGAAAAACCGAAAATGTTCTTGATCGAGCCTCCAATTTCTGTCTTCAGAAGTGTCCCCAAAATTGTTCACCAAATTATTAACCCTTTTCTCTAACTTTAGAGATCTGTTTATAGGCTTAGGAAAACCCTACAAGCCTTAGTAAAACCGTAGGTCAGTCTCCTAGTTTGATTAGGAGACTGAAAACCTAATCTGATGTAAAGAAAGGGTCTGGCCACATGTTGGGCGCTCAAGTGCGCTTGATCCTAGATTGTGTGCTTGACCGCATGACTATGCTTGATCCTAGCTCTTGTGCACAGTGCTGATGCGCTCGAGCTTAGCTGCCTATGCTCGATCCCAAAGCTCCAGCTTTTTTCGAAATTATCATTTTATATAGGGACTTGCCAAAAACGGCTGCTTTTCTTCAAAAACCTAAAAAACTGCAAGAAAACACAAAAATAACACAAAACATCAAACTATAACAAAACAAAGACATTAACATATGTAAATTAAAGAGCTAGAATGTGTAACATTCAGAATGTTTCATAGATACATTTGATGATATAATTTAAATTGAATATTTTTGTGATTTTTGCATGAACAGATACATTTGATGTTTTAGTTAATTCTTTTAAGCAAAGTAGAACATACATAAGATTTCAGATATATTATTGACCATGAGAATAAATTGCTATGATTTTGTGAGCACATATTCGACAACCTTAGTGCTTTGTTATTTGATAACTTTTACCTTATTTAGTTTATGCTTTTGATTTTCTATTCAATAAAATCACTCATCTTGCGAAATTAGGTTAAGAAAATATAATTTTTTTTTCATAAACACAATTCCCTGTGAATTTGACATCGTACTTACAACACTATATTGCAAAACAATTCACACATTTGCGAGTACATTAAAATTTCACAACCTCAAGTGGCTCTAGAACTCTTTATGAGTTGGAAAGGATTCTTGAGGAACATAAACTCTTTGTGAATAGCCAAGAGGATGAGATTAAATAAAGTGTTTGTGAGATGCACTTTCAAGTTTCCAAGTTTGAATTTGCATTGCAGTCTGTTCTCGGTTCTCAGTTGAAGATAGATAATCCCTTAGTTGGAAGAAGAAGACAATGATGCGGATGAAGATATGGTGACTAGAACTGCTAATGGGACTAACATCTTTGGTTTAAACTCCCTCTTTGTCCATTGTGACAAAAAGGGGGGGAATGGTTTAATGGTTTGGTTTAAACTTGTCAAACAACATTTCATTTAGTTTTTGATATGTATATCTATTTGATTTTATCTTGTGAAAATGGTTTAAATTTATGCAATTTCAGCTCTAGTTTTGCTTTGTTATTTCATTAAATTATTGAATATGGTCCAATAATGTCTTTTGTGTGAAATTTTTTAGAATCAAGACCACTGTGGTCTTGATTTTTTTTTTTTTTTGATTAGTGCAATGATGGTCATTTGGTAAAGTGTTCCATGACCTATCACTCTGGTCTGGAAGGGTTGCACATGGTTGTTCTTTGTGTTTAATTGATTTTGTTGTTTATGTAAAGTTTTAAACCTTGTGACAAGCGCTGAATGTTGCATATTCAAGCTCCTTAACTCACATATGTTAATTTCTTAGTATTGTTATTATTATTTTTGTTTGTTTGTTTGTTTTGTTTTCATGTTTTCAAGTTTTTAGGGAGAATACATGAAAAACCATTGATTTTGGGCTCAAAATACACTTTCAGAAGACCTAGCATACGTCTCAGTATTTGGATCATAACTTTCTATTGGAGTATTATATTGAGGTGAAACTAAAGGCATTTGAAAGCTAACTAAAAAATTAGAGCTAAATTTTAAACTAAAGGTTTCAATTATTCTCAATGCTTGTGTACCCAAAATTCATAGGAATTTAATAAGATGAAAACAAAGAAGGCTTGGATCAAAAGGTGCAAATTTTTGTGTACTGCAAAGCTATGTAATAGTATTAATGACTCCCAATCTAGATGGTTTAAGGACACTAGATGTGGAAACATCCCTAAGGCTTAATTACTCAAGTAAAAAAGAGTTACAAATTTTAACTAGCCATGCAATCAATCAACTAATTAGTTAATTATATATACATTAAACCTATATATATATATACACACATATATATATATTTTTTTGTAGAATTTGACATTAAACCTATAATTAATAACATAATCCATATAAATATAATGCTGGTTATATACTTAATTAGTTAATTGTATACATATTAAATACATTATATATGATTATTATTGATTAATATCATAGTCCGTCCTTTAAAAATAATAATAATAATAATAATAACATAGTCTATAAACATAGTTACATTATCATACGTTCGGGTCGGGTCGGGCAATAATCGGGTCGCGCTCGCGAGCCTTAAACGAGCTGGGCAAGCTTAAACGAGCTCAACTAAAATGAGTCGAACCCACGAGCCCCCGTCGTGCTTAGTCGAGTGAGCCGAGTATGTGTCACTAACTAATTTTGCGAGTTAGCTAGCTAATCGAGCGAGTTTTAATATTAACGAGCGAGCTTATAAAGTGTCAAGCTTGAGCTCAGGTCAAGCTTAGCCAAGCAGATATCGAGCAAGCTATCAAGTGTGTCGGCTCATTTACAAGCCTACAAGTTTGCTCTTTAAGCCCAATATTTTCATAAATGCTTCATTTTCTTCCAAAGACCTATAAAACAAGAAAAACACAAAAATAAAATAAAATAGAACAAAATAACACAAACTAAGAGCCTAACAAATATAAATTAAGGGGCTTGAATATTTAAGCCCTTATCATTCATCCATTTAATAATTTCATCTTGTTTCAGCTTATGTTCATTTATTTTTAATTCAAAAATCACTCAATTTTTGTGACTAGGTTAAGACTTTAATTAGGTTAGATAAAATTTGCTTTCTAAAACACAATTCCCTATGGGGTCAACCTCACACTTGCAATCCTTTTACTGCAAGCAATTCATGCACTTGCAAGTTTTAAAATTTTAAACAACATGTACTATTACACAATGGTTTAAGGTCGCAAGTTGAACATTTAGTCAATTTGGCCAACAAACGTTTGGAGTGGTCCCTGGTCGAATGCCTGCACTAAAGGTTGGACTCAAATGTTCGGTGGTCCACCATGAAATGTTCAACCACAAGTTAAAATTGGGTTTTTAGGCTATTTTTCAAATAAAAGGTCTTCTCCAAAAAGAGTAGGACTTTTATGGTTGTATATAAAACACTTTAAAATTAATGGAGCATTATTGATTGTTAAAACACGTAGTTGTTTTTCATAAATTCTCTTTTTAGGGTTGTTTTTTTGGAATCAGAGTAGGAGTCCGGGTCCAAATCAAAATCTTGTACATCCTAGGTCAAATTGAAGTAAGAGACCTAGTCTAGGTCTAACTCTACTTCTCTACCTATAAATAGGCTCATACACCAAATATAAACTAGAGACTGAAAATTTGTGCTTTGTGCATCATATAGCTTCTCCAATGAACTGACTTAGGCATTGTAATGAGACCCTGTGGGCACACCCAACAAGTTCCTTTCTCTATTCTTTATTATTAGTGTTGAAGCACAGTTTCCGATTGATGACGTGGCACGTTATTGGGCTCCTGGCTCTACTACTTCGGGCTTAGGATATCTGCACAAGGAAGAAAACAAGAGGATTGAAGGGAGATCGGGGGTGAGCCGATGGGGTCACTCCGATGCCTAAGTCGATGTCCGTGTATGTAGAGAAAGAAAATCACACATGCGTAAAGAAGGCGAATTATGCTATTTTAGTGTGTCGTACCCCTGCATTATATAGGCACGGGGTGGTAGTCCTTCAACCAATTACTGACTCTTCCCTGATTTGCTGCGTGGCAATTTGTTATCGAGGGATTTTGAGTAGTTACCCGTCCTTGATCTTAGGAGATCGAGATAGGATTTGGTTGTTAGCTTTTGAATTTTGAATTCTGATTGATTATGAGAACCTCGCAACACTGTTGAAGTAATAGAGGAGGCTTTGTATCCGAGAAGGCCTCGGGCCTAGGTCTCGGATGTTACGGGCCCAAAGTCATAAATGGTCGAGGTGGTCGAGGCCTGAGAAGGCCTCGGTCTTCAGAAAAACGAACTGGGCCAACCCTGACTTGGGCCTAGCGAGTGACTGGGAATGGAGTATGTGAAGTTGATCCATGACCCAACAATTAGTAGATCAAAGATTAGAAGTGCATCAAAGAACATGCAAATCATCCCGTCTGGACATTGTTCTAACCAGTGATGAAACCAGATAATTCATATTGAGGGTGCTATTAAAATTTTTTTGGCGTCTTGAAATTTTCTCCACCCTAAAAAATTTGATAATTCACACAATATATACATCACAAAATATATATATATATATATATATATATCTATAAAAGTTCACAAATATGTGCTCAAATTGATATATTAGAAATGTAACATGTCAGAACTATATATATATATAAAAAAAAGTCACTTTATAGTCTCTTAGAAGTACAAAATCATCAAGTATCGATCTAAATCGAAGCTCTTAGCAAATTAAATCAATATATTCATAAACCTAAAGTTTATTTATGAATCTAAAATTTTCAAGTTAAATCACAACCCCGTAAAAAAACAATCAAAGTTTATAAATATTAAACAACAAAATAAACAATCATACAGATATTAAAGTTTACCACACATATGTATTAAATAAGGATTTTTTTTTTTTTTATTACCATACATATGTATTAAGTTTCGGCATTATTAAAGTTTACCATACACAACAACATCCTTGGAATTATTATTATTTTGGGAAAAAAATTTAATCCGCTTTTTGGTCTTTGGGGTGGTGCCCCGGCACCCCCAAAGGACTATGTGACTCCACCACTAGTTCTAACAAAACATGCCTAGGAGAGATCGAATTTTCATGTAAGTAACTCTAACTTGTGTATTTAATTTTAAATCTAGTATTTTCTTTTTTGTTTTTTATCTTGAAACAAAAGATCTTTAGGATTGTTTTCAGTTGCATATAGTTTTTATATGCATGATCCCAACAAGTTTCACTATGTAGAACAATGCATTGGGGAACCAAAATTGTGTCTCTCACCTCATATCTACAGAATTCTTACAAGTTTTTTCAATAAATCATTCTTTCAACCATGTTTGAAAAAGATAGAGGATAGATATCTCATTAAAGCTCCAATTGTTTGCATTGTGCATGACAAATAAAATTACAATGATAGTGTGTAATACTCTGACTTTTTAAATCATTTAAAAAAATAGAGTTTTAATTCCTTACTCAACAAGTTAGTAGCCTTCTAAACAAGCCCAAACAAAAAACCCTAAAACCTTCGTTGAATGGCCTAAGCCCTTAGGGCCTTTAGCCTTTAGCAAGCAAAAGCCCAATACCACTTTTACTGGACTAGCGCTCATCCAAGGACCATGCCGAGTGCTCATCTGGACCTCATGCCACCCTTGTGAAAATCGTACTCTAAACTCTTTTGGCCTTTTGTGAACAATACACAAGCGCTCAACCTAGGACCACACGAGCACTTGCTAACCATTTTTAGACCATTGGTTTTTACTCGTGCGTGCCACTTGCAACTTTGACCCTCTGAGCTACAGTACACGAGCGTACTTTTGTTTTCTTTTAAATTTCCTTGATAATATGTTTTGCACTTGGACGTGCCTATTTCTTAAAAAGAAAGGGAAATGTTTTCAAAGGCTTTTAAACACCTCTTTGATTCTTTGTGTTGTGTTTTCTTATTGTACTTCTGTTTATTTTGAGCATAGGAAGAGAAATACCAACCCATAGCCTTAGAAAGGAGCCTAGAAGCATTTTAAGAACTTCTGGCCAAAATCCTAGCCGTAGACAAACGCTCGCCCTTGGGAAGGAGCGCTCAACCAAAGGCCGGCTCTTGTGCTCCTTAGCCCTTAAATGTTCAAAGGTCCCTCTTCCTCTATTCGCCTGATTCTTGGTTAGCTAACTAAGGGCGGAGCATGGCCTTGAAATCGAGTCGATCGAGCAATGGAAACACAAGAATGAAAGTAGGATGAGCAAGAAGTCCTTCTCTAACTTGCTCAAGAGATACACCTTTTGTCATGTCATCCCAAAGCTTCAGCATCAGAGAATGTATCTTCAGACCCTCTCGTCAACACCCAACTTCTCATTGTCTTAGCAAAGGCAGCGGAGGCAGGAGATCCTAGTCCCACCAAGGCTAGGGTGGCTGTTCCCCACCTGGTCTTGGGTTCAATAGCCAGGGTTTAGATATTAGAAAACATAATGCGGAAATATAAAAGAGTAAGAGAGAAATAAAAAAGAGACACAAGATTTAAGATGGTTCGGTTTAAGACCTACATTCACACACTAAAGCCCTATAGGCTACATCTTGTTTTATTGAGTGAATATATTGTACATAAGAGGCCTCCTTATATAGGAGCCAAAAGAGAGAAAGACTTCATGCTTTTCCAATGTGGGACAAGCCTTAGGTGAGGCTTATTTATGTGAGCAAGTGACAAGGGATTTCTCAACACCGCAATGTGGGACAAGCCCACATTACTATTCTCTAACATTCCCCCTCAAACTCAAGGTAAAAACTTGTGAAAGCTTGAGTTTGCTTCTTGACCTCAGTATTGAAGGAGGTGATTGATGGCGTTGGAATTGGAAACGTCGGCGGCTCTTGAACATCGGCAACTTTTGGCCAGAATGGGCCAACTATGCGCCTTACATGAAAGTCAACTATGGGCTAAAATGGGCATGGGTAAAACCACAAATGCCAAATTACAAATAAAAGGCCAATGACCAAATATAAAGCCAACAATTGAAATGAGCTGGGTTGGAAACAAAACCACAAAGGCCAGTCGAGTTTTAAACAATATCACAAAGGCCAAAATATATGAGCCAACTATGGGCTAAAATAGGCATGGGTTTAAAACAATACCACAAATGCCAAATATAAATAATGGGCCAAGGGCCAAAAAATAAAATGGGCAACTTGGGCCTCTTTTGGTGGGCATCTTTTGGCCTCTTTCTTTTTCTTTTTTTTTAATTTTTTTTTTTGGAATATTCTGTTCACAGATTACAGAAACTGGGATAAGGATTGCCTTAATCCCGTAACAAAACAGAATCCCTATAGCAACTAAATCATGATATAATATTCCTAAACTAGAATAGGAATAACTGCATACTTAAATAATAGTAAACCAAACCCTTTACCAAACATTCTTCTTCTTCTCCACAAAAACAAGCCTTGGATGAATGCGACATTGGTGGTTGATGGATGGTGATGGGCTAGACTCAGTGAGTCAGTGAAGGCCGGATGGAGGTGGGTCTGCCGTAGATCAACAATGACGAAGCAAGATCCGAAGATCCGAGCGGTGGAAGACTGGAGGCCAGAAATTGGTGCTGCGGCTGGGTGCGGCAGAGATGGAGCTGGATTGCCGCCGCTTTCTGGACGGTGGACTGCCGTTGTTGATGAAAGTTGGCACTGGGCAGCGGATCCGAGATGGGACGGCAGAAGAGAAATCAAACAAAGTACTACTGTGATGGGTAATGTGTTTCTGACAGGCGAAAAACGAGTGGTACAACACCCAACAAAATAAAATTTTGGAAATTTTCAAGACTCTGAAATAGAAAAAGAAACTTGTGAGCGAAATTTATGGAAATTTACTAGTGTGAATGCATTTGACAAAATGACAGAATTTGTGGAACAAAAAATGAGAGGGTGTTTTGTGAAAAAGGAGTTGGTGATGGATCTACCACATAATGGTAGATTGGGACCTTGCAAGCATCATTCTGGGATTGTTTTCCAGATGTGCTGCAATGAAGGATAGATCAGATTAGATCTAACAAGAGCAAATGATAAGGGAAAACGAGTGGTACAACACCCAACAAAATAATCTGGAAATTTCTGAGACTAAAACAGAGAAATGAAAGAAAATCAGTGGGTGTAGAATGTGTTTGACTTAAATGTCTCAAAGAGACAAGACTAGAAAAATCCAATGAAAACAGCAACAAAACAGCAAAATTTCCAAGATAAAATGGAAAAATGAAATGACTTTGTATGATATAATGGGATGATCATAGACAAAACCATGGAGAGGAAGATGAGAGAAAGAACCAGAAAAATAAATAACAAAAGAAACAAGAACCCAAAACTAAAATAAATAACAAAATAAACAAAAACAAAAGAGATAACCTGAATTTAATAATTGGCTTAGCTTATTAGCTCGATACTATATTAGAAAACATAATGGAAATATAAAAGAGTAAGAGAGAAATAAAAAAGAGACACAAGATTTAAGATGGTTCGGTTTAAGACCTACATTCACACACTAAAGCCCTATAGGCTACATCTTGTTTTATTGAGTGAATATATTGTACATAAGAGGCCTCCTTATATAGGAGCCAAAAGAGAGAAAGACTTCATGCTTTTCCAATGTGGGACAAGCCTTAGGTGAGGCTTATTTATGTGAGCAAGTGACAAGGGATTTCTCAACACTAAGCAATGTGGGACAAGCTCACATTACTATTCTCTAACATTAGATTGCTGGGTTTGAAGGTGAGAGGAAGAGGGGCAAGAATGGAATAGATTAGGAGCTGTCCCTCGCTTATTGGCAGTCAGAGGCGAAAAGGGGGGCTTTAGTTTGAGAATTAAAAAACCTGCTTTATTTTGCTTAGCCAATGAGGGCTTTACGTGATTTAGCAAAAGCAAAACAAAAGAAGGATTACCGATCCCTTTTGCCAATGAGGCTCTTATTGATCCCACTTTTGCTTCCTCTATGCCAACTGATTTATTAAGAGACTCAATTGTCTATGTCAATAAGCGGGATCCCTTAAGGTGACTGCTAGCTCGATAAGGATAAGTGAGTTGGCTTGCTGGGTAGGTTTAAGAATTCCTTTACTATAAGTTGAAATATCCTTCTTAATGAAATGACATTCAGACTGGTCCCAAAGTGCTTTCTGAATCCTCTATGTGATCTTCCTCGAGCTGGAGCTAGTAGGCGAGCTAGGCACCGCCTGTAGGATCTAGCTTCTAGTAGCATGATATTTCGGCAAGAACTAGCTCGACTTTGGGCTGGGCCCATCCTAGTAAGAGAATCGCTTTAATATCTTTAATATAAGGCCTTTACCCTCCTAATCCAAGCTAAGCTAACAAGTCGTGCATTCCTTGCCCAATAGAGGACACCTCCCCGGATAGCCCGATCGGGAAAAGGGGCAAGGGTAAGGTTTGGAACCTCTTTTTAGTTAGATGGAACCTCATAAAATTTTCTAAGTATTCGTGATGTCGAAGGGATTTAGTGAGCATAGAAGGTAAGTAACTACTTACGAACATTTTCTTTAAAAATGTGGGATATGTCAATTGACTGACTATGCGCATGATATGAACATATCTACTTTTGTAACAACTTGGTAATTGCTTTAATAATATGTTGGTAAGATACATTGTATGGCATAGTATACCGGTATATACGATATAATGGCCATGGGCTTAATATATATATTTTATTCTATAGTCAAATGTGTGTATTGTAATATGGGCCTTGGATTCAATTGTTGTTTCGTGACCAACACAGCCTTAACAGGCAATTACTATAAGATGTTGATGCGAACCTCAATGATATGCCGTTGAGACCCAACAACAATATTGGAATATAGACGCAAGAAAGCTAAAATTTAGATTTGATAACAAACCTTGACCCAACGTTTATAATTGAAATGCGAACCAAAGGTATAAAGAAGTAAAACCCTGACCCAATGATTATGAAAGAATCATGAACCGAAGGTATAAAGTTTGAACGCCACAAGGAAAAATCCTTGATAAGTTCAGCAGTTCTTTGAAGAACCAATAGAAGAAGCAAACCTCACCTTTTTAAATATTTCATTTCATGTCCTTCATTACAATGAGTCCATGCTATAATGCATGGTTGAAATCGGAATACAAATGACTAAAGGAAAATAATAAAAGACTAAATAAAATAATCCTAAAGTTAAGGCTGATTTTGTCTTAAATTAGTAGCTCCAAGAAAGAAATCACCTAAGGAATGTCTTAAATAGATATATCAATCAGCCAATTAATTGATATGGAATTGGAAAGGTCTAAAATAGGGATGTTAATCACCAATCACCAATCAATCATTCTAATCACCATTAATCCACGCCATTTGCTAAGGAAATTAAGCAAGATCAGCCCCATCAATAGCTTGGATTAAATTTATTACTCCTTCATCTTCCTTTGGACCCAAGTTTGAATGCTCTGTTTTAGAACCAACCCAAATCTCTTGAATCAGCCCACTAATTGCTTTTTTGATCATCTTGGATCTTGCTCTAGTAATAGGCCCAACTAGAACATGCAATAGATCATTTAATGATGCTTGTTGATTCCCATCATTCCCCCTCTCTTCAAAAGGATTCGTCCTCGAATCATCACCTACATCAAAAGGAGAAAGATCAGAAACATTAAATGTAGCACTAATGTTATACTCACCAGGAAGATCCAACTTGTATGCGTTATTATTGATCCTCGCAAAGACTTGAAATGGACCATCCCCTCTAGGATGTAGTTTGGACCTCCTACGGGCTGGAAATCTTTCCTTTCTCATATGCACCCAAACCCAATCACCTAGTTCAGAGATGACTTGCCTACGGCCCTCATTGGCTTTGATTGCATATTGCTCATTTTTCTTTTCTATATGTTATCGTACACTTTTATAGAGTTTCTTCACCATCTCAGCCTTCTTTTGACCATCCAAACTAGTCTTTTCATCAACTGGTAAAGGCAGCAAATCCAAAGGAGTTAGTGGATTAAAGCCGTAAACAATCTCAAAAGGGGAAAAATCAGTAGTAGAATGAACACTTCGATTGTACGCAACAAGGAGGATAAAGTTCTATTCGCTACCTCA
>CP054674.1:17912900-17977900 GCA_013348765.1 Carpinus viminea
TGTTACAACCAAACAAAAGAATAGGAATAGCTAATCTATTCCCAGTGGTAGCTAATCCCAGTGGTAGCTAATCATTTTTCAATGGATTAGACAATCCACAAACCAAACGAGGCCTTAATATCATGATTGCGAGTTTGTGATTCGGTTTTACCTTTGCTGATATTAGGGATTTCATCCCTCCTTTTTGGTGGTTCGGTTTTGGTCTTAAAAACAGCCCCTTTGTCTTTCCTCCCATTTGACCTCCATGGAGTAGAGGAGCCCGGATTTTGAAATGATCGAGTATTTTTCTTTTTAAGCTGTTGTTCCACCTTCATTGCCATGTGCACCATGTCCTCCAACTCCACGTAGTGTTGCAACTCCACGTAGTGTTGCAACTCCACCACATTGGCAATGTCTCGATTCAGCCCATTCAAAAACCTCGCCATGGTAGCTTCTCTATCCTCCACTACATTAGCCCGAATCATAGCAATCTCCATTTCCTTGTAGTTTTCATCTACGCTCTTATAGCCTTGAGTAAGACTTTGTAATTTCTGATACAATTCCCTATAATAGTGACTAGGGACAAACCACCTTCCTTCTATTCATCATAAGTTGATCCCACCAAATAATAGCATAGTCGATAAACTCAATAACAGCGAGTTTTACCTTTTTCTCCTCAAAGTAGTTGTGGCACTCAAAAATCAACTCCACCTTCTTCTCCCATTCCAAATACGCTTCAGGATCATTTTTCCCTTGGAAAGATTGTATCTTCATTTTGATGTTTCCTAGGTTTCGGTCAGTCCCATTTTGCCATCTTGGATCTCTTCGGAAACCTCTACCACGCCTTTCTCCCCTTGGCACGAACCTGCCCTCACCATTGAAAGCTCGATCATCTTTATCTTCAAACTTATCATCGTGGTCATCATCAAAATCATCCACGCGCCTTTTCTTGCCTTCTAGCATTAGGAGCTCTTTGGGGATACCCCTCACGCCAAGTAGCAATAACAGCGTCTTGCTTATCAATTTGATCCCGAATCTCATTAAACACCACGTTCATGCGTTCAAATTGTTGTTGTATATAGCCTGCAACATGAAGAACGACTCCCCCCTTCCTTCTTTGTTTGATGTGCCGTCCCTAGAAGACATACTCTTGAAACAATATTAAAATGTTAGAAATAATTCCTCACAACACTCCCTCACGTGTTTGCACTCAAATGTTGCCACTCACACTCATGTTTCACTCTCAAATTGGCTTTGTTTTCGATATTAGTCTCACACTCTCTTGCCTTTTTCCTCTCGTAGCTTCCCCTTTTCAGTTCTTTATTGAACTAATGAACTTGATCAAAAAATTCAACTTGTAGAATTTAAACCAATACCAACGGAAGGAAAATATTATGGAAACAACGAATCAAAGGAAAGAATTTAAACCAATACCAATGGTAGAATAGATATTATGGGAAACAACGAATCAATAGAAAGAATTTAAACCAATATCAATAGCTTTTTTTTTTGTGACGCTTCTCTTTTTTTTTTTTTTTACGTCTCTTTTTTTTTTTTTTTTCTTTTTCGAACTTGGTGCACTATTTTAACTTGGTGCACAATACAAAATAAAGACAAGGAATAAAGAATACAAAAGAAACAAGATAGGATGATAACAAGAAACAAAAGGTAAAAGGATAGTAAACCTGATTTTATAGCCTAGGCTCTGATACCAAATGATGCGAACCTCAATTATATGCCGTTGAAACCCAACAATAATATTGGAATATAGACCCAAGAAAGTTAAAATTCAGATTTGATAGCAAACCTTGACCCAACGTTTATAATTGAAACGCGAACCAAATGTATAAAGAAGTAAAACCCTGACCCAATGATTATGAAAGAATCATGAACCGAAGGTATAAAGTTTGAACACCACAAGGAAGAATTCTTAATAAGTTCAGCAGTTCTTTGAAGAACCAATAGAAGAAGCAAACCTCACCTTTTTAAATATTTCATTTCATGTCCTTCATTACAATGAGTCCATGCTATTTATAATGCATGGTTGAAATCGGAATACAAATTACTAAAGGAAAATAATAAAAGACTAAATAAAATAATCCTAAAGTTAAGGCTGATTTTGTCTTAAATTAGCAGCTCCTCCAAGAAAGAAATCACCTAAGAAATGTCTTGAATAAATATATCAATCAGCCAATTAATTGATATGGAATTGGAAAGGTCTGAAATAGGGATGTCAATTAGTCAATCAGTCAATCAATCATTCTAATCAGCCATTAATCCACGCCATTTGCTAAGGAAATTAAGCAAGATCAGCCCCATCAATAGCTTGGATTAAATTTATTACTCTTTCATCTTCCTTTAGGCCCAAGTTTGAATGCTCCGTTTTAGAACAAGCCCAAATCTCTTGAATCAGCCCACTAATTGCTTCTTTGATCATCTTGGATCTTGCTTTAGTAATAGGCCCAACTGGAACACACAATAGATCCTTTAATGATGCTTGGTGATTCCCATCAGATGTACATCATTAGTGGTGTAGGCCACCCGAGGTCGGACTCGATAGTACCACTAGTGTTATGGACGGTAGCGTACAATATCCGGAATACTAATGTTGTATTACATGTCCCTTAAGATAACGTGAACCCTATTGAGAATGACTAATATTTCGAGTAGACCATACATAAAAATTATAACTTATAAAGCACTAGTTTTCTGCATCAAATACTTGGGTGATTGCCACTGGGAGTACACCACCCACTCAGACATAGTTCAAACTAAACCATACTTTTATGGTGTATTAACAAAGACAACATCTATTTTTCTAATTGTTTACTAAAACTGTATGTTTATTTTCATCTAATAATATGGAGCTCATAAGCCTAATCATGAGGTTACTTACTAAGTTGTTAAACTTATACTATTATTACTCTTATAAGGAGCCTATTACTAGGACGAGTGGCGTAGTTGCCACTACCACATTCCTATATATTAACTCTAATAATGCTTAGATAGGCGACTTCTTATTTTGCCATCAGTTGGTTTAACTTGGGTAATTGCTAATAACCTTATTAGGTTAGTCAGGACTAATTTTGAAGGTGTTACATAATGAATTTTCAACATCCATTTTTTTTTTTCACATCCTATTCCACTATAAAATTGCACTTATATAGCTTTCTATTTTTCTCAACACCTATTTTATTTTAAGTCTTATTATTTTATGCCCCAAAATCTATCGAGCTTGGTAGTAGCAAGGATAGCTTGATAGGGGGATTTAGAATATTTGTGATGAATATGGGCCACGTGAAATATTTATGTGAGAAACTTACTATGCATTTCTCTCGCCCTTATTTCCTTGAGATGCGAAAACAATAAAAACTTTGAATATTGCCCATCATGTGTTTTACGAGGATAACATTGCCTGAATTTAAGATTTCGATATTCCCTTACCATTGAACTATTTAATGGTACATTTACCAATGAGCCCATCATAACTAAATCATGATTTGCGTTGGATCAAGTGTTGATCAAAGAATGAAAAACATCGGATCAAGTGAAAGTTTGATGTACTCGAGTCTTGTTCCGATAATTCAAAAGTTTTAATAAATAAATGGAAAAAATATAAAAAAACTCCTCAAACTACCAGTCGTTTGTAATTTAATTTTAATATTCAAAAAGTAATAAAGTAGCCTCCCAAATTACTAAAATGCAACAAAAAAGCCACTTAATTTTTTATATTCCTATAATACCCCTATTCTTTTAACAAATAAAATATTAAACTAATTGTAAGAAAAACCAACACAAAAAAATAATGGGTGAATATTTATTTATTCTAAAGAACATTTTTTTTTTTTTTTTTTTGTATTTACTAGCCCATTGTTTTTTTGTATTTTTAAAAATTGTTTAGTTTTTTTTAAAAAAATATTTTATTATTTTATTTGTTAAAAGAATAGGTATTGTAGGAATATAAAAAAATAAGTAGCCATTTTGTTATATTTTGGTAGTTTAAGGGGGCTACTTTATTATTTTTTGAACATTGGGGGGCTAAATTGTAAATAACTGGTAGTTTGAGGAGCTTTTTTATATTTTTCCCTAAATAAATAAATTCATGTGAGTAAGATAATTTGTACTATAAGTGTCTTTTTTTTTTTCCTTTTCCTTTTTTTTAAAGAAATGTCCACAGTCCACACGCTTTTTTTTTTTTTTGACATATCCACAATGAAGGATTGAACTAGTGATCCACTTCATTAATTGGTCCTCAGATGATTGAACTATCTCTTGAGGACACAATCCACACATATTACTTATAAGTGTCGCTCAACATATTACTAATCATGTTAATTATTAAATAATATAATTTGTTCTTAATTTTTTTTTTTCATACATATTATGCCGTGTAATATTTAAGTAAATTGCGGTCATGGCCTACGGCAACAAACTTAGGTAGGACTTTTTTTTATGTTATTTAAATATTTAATTAAATAATTTTAATTTTAAATCATTCTTCTTACTTTTTGTCCTTAATTGTTTTTCCAATTGACTTACAAAATTCATCTCTATTAAGAGGCATTTAATTTCAACAGATATCAAATTTTATATTTTTCTTAAAAAAAATAAAATTTTTGGGTTGAGTTATAATACTTAATTTTATGTAAAATTTAATTTCCACAAAAAGAAATTTAATTTATTCTAAAAAATATTTTAATGAACTAACTTAGCCAATATGGTGGTTAAATTGGACAAGAATTTTCTCCACTTCATTTGAATAGGAAGGGATCCAATTATTATTATTATTATTATTATTATTTTATCAAGGGCAGGGATCCAATTAGTTGTATTTATAAGGACAAATTTGTCCTTTTACATTTTTGAACAATGTTGCCCTATAAATAAAACTAATTTGATCTGGTTCATTTGAACTTTAAATGATCTAAATTCGATTAATTCAGGTGAAATTATGAGTTTAGTAACTACTTTAGGAGTGTAACTAATGTAACTTTCTATTTTTATTTATTTATTTCTTTTCATCTAAAGTTTTAGCATCTTGGAATTCAATTATTTTACCTTCATTGTGGCCTTAATTAAAGAGCACCGACTAAATTTTGTCATAATATCTTTTTTTTTTTTTGGCATAATTGGGGCCTTAATTAAAGGGCATTAACTAACTTTTTTTTTTTTTTTTGTCATAATTGGGGCTTAGTAAAAATAAGTATCTTTAACTAGAATAATAGTTGGATTGGATTTTGCTTTGCTTGACCACCCATCACAATATTCAAAGTTTTTGTCATCCTCGTTCATAACAACAAAATATGATATAATTTTAAATAATAAAAGTTACTAATTAGAACTGAAGCAGTGATGTCACTGTGTCTTTTAATAATTTTCACCAATTTGTTTAATCTATGAAGTTGATTAGGTAAATACACCTTTTTGCCGATTGTGGTGTGCTGCGAAAGCAAGGTTTCATAAATATCATTATTTTGGAATAAAATGGTTGATTATTGTAGTAATTAATTAAAAATAGTGGTCCTCGGATCGTTCATTTTCCTATAAACAAACAAAGAAACTAACGCATTGGGATATCCGTAAGCTTTAATAAACCAAGCAACTATTCCTTTATTTATTTAGCCAAAGAACAAGCCCCAATTCAAATAATAATAATATTTCTTTATTTTTCTCCAACTTCAAAACATCGGTAAGCAACGATTGGAGACCTGATGGCTTTGAATTTTTTATGTCCACAAGAAAGGTGTTTTTCAAGTGACGTAGATCCTATCATATCATGGTTGAACCTATTATAGCCTATATGACTGATCAATCAAGTTTTCACATTCATTTTCAGGTCTAAATAATTATGAAAGTTTGATTAATAATTTTACTCTTGGTTCCAAAAAATAAATAAAAATTAAACTCTAGCCCTAACATGATGGATACATGAGGGGCTTGTCAGAAACTACCAAAAATAAAAAACTGCAGCTAGTGAGAATCTTGAAAATCTCCGATTATTTCCATAATAGAATATCAGAGATCTTCTATTATTTTAAGAAACTCTTGAGATATTATATTATCTTCAAAACATCTGTATACTTCATTATGTTGGTGTGCTTATATACTAGGATCACAAATTAAAATCTATTGCCGTTCTGGCCTAATCATGCACTTTTAATTAGCCGTGCTCTACCTCTCTTGTATTCTTTCTTCAACGTTAGATTTGATAAAGTCTTCTATTACTAGTGAGCCACACAGTTGAAAGAGACCCAAATAGACAAAATTATCAGGGTAGGAAAAGTTATATCCTTGCTGAAGCATCAAATGAATCAATTAACTTGATTCATGGGCCTCTCTGGTCGGTCCTCGTCATTATCCTTGGAAAAGTGAGATGGATGGATGGAGAATAAAGTGAATGTAGCGACGAGAAATCTTTATCATCACGCAACCAATTCATGCGTGTCCTTGACAAAACGGCGGCTCAAACTCTAAAACATATAACATAAAACATAAAAAATAAAAAATCTATTACAATTTACATTACATGCCAGCTTAAAATGAAGTAAAAGGAGCACGTGATTATTCACCAAATCTCCGGGTAGAAAAGAAATTCTACTCCTTCAATAAACTAGGCTGAAGAATCATATATATATATATATATATATATATATTAATTTGAAAAATGACACCTGCAAATGTGCTTATTACACAAACAATAAAATAGTATTTAAGCATTTTATACCCCTGTAAACAAACACATCTCCTCCACCCACCAGGGGTATTACGAATGCCAGCAAATGAATAAGCCCAAGGGTCTTAATAAAGCTGCATCAATAGAGGAACAAGGCAAAGCGGCAAAAGACAACCACCCTAGTGATGAAAGCAGCGGGCATTATTTGATAGGCTTTAAAAAACCCTAAAAGTGAGAAAGTAAATTGAACAACATATCAATCAATTCATCAAGTAGTTTGCAGAAACTAGGTACATACACACCGACACACTGCACCCTATCATTCCATGGCATTTTGTACACCCAATAAATAGGAGAGTGGCAATGATATGTGTAGAGATAAAATTAGAATGTAATATATGCTTAGAGAAAATGACAAGACCAGAAAATGGAAGGCCAACGAATTAAACCTTCCATGAATCCACATTGCGTTTCCATATCTATATTTGCATCCCCCCGGTGTACAATGCAGATCAATCTGCTCTCACCCTGTAATGGCAGGGTAGCTTCTATACATGAATTGGATGGATTATTGGCATATAGAAAAAGATAATGATGTCCCCCAGCTCTTTCCGTAGATCCTCTCAGGCTTTCTTGAAGTTTTACCACTCCTATAATCTTCATGATCACCTCCTCTTCAGAGCAAAATCCTTCATTGTCATTGTACCTCCCGCGTAGAAAAAGTATCTGAAGATCTATGGCAGAAAAGCTAGCACTGTAGGAAAACACTGACGAATGTCACAGTTTCCAAACATAATGGTCACGTACTACTCCATGATTCATCTAATGGTGGCAAGCACTCTTCTGGGTTGCCGTAGAAATAATCCTCCTCTTTAGGTCTGTCTGGGATCACCAACCTTCTACTCGGGCTCCCCATGCATGCATGAGTTTCCTTCACTGCTGATGAGAACTCATCCCAGCTCAGTGATCCACTACTGTACTGATCTATCAAGCCGACCAGAAGTCCTCTGTCCAATAAAATTGTCTTCTTGAACCCAACAAATCTGAAGCATTGATAAACAACAGATGTCTCAGTTGAAATGAAAAGCTTTTGACACCATTAAAATAAATTAGCATGTAAAAAATTAGTTACCACCAAAGGACGGAAAATTGTGATGTCAAAACCAGTGGTGGTTTAAATTCCAAATTAATTTATTCAAAGAAACCACTGGTTAAGGAACGACAGCATAACTTTCACACAAACAGAACAGAACTGAACTCTTAACAAAACAGTACCTGCGGTGGCCTTCAACAACTTTTGCCATGTTTCCATCATATGTAGGAACAAAAATATCACTCTCCAGTGATACTAGATAATCCAATGCAGCCATCTGGGACGAGTGATTTTGAAAAAACCTAAGGTCAGACGATTCCAACAGAGTCTCCTTTCTGACCTGTATTAAGAAACCCAAGCACAATAGGTTAAGTCAAGAAGATAAATAATAACCAAGTAGTAAAAGTCAAAGAGTTCGCCTCAGTTCTATCTACTCACCAATTTTGGATAAGCCTTTGCAAGACTTGCCATTCTCCTTTCTCCACCATATATTTCACCAGCTGCAATATAAATCTGGTAGCTAGGATCAATGTCCAGCGCCCTCAGAGTAAGAGCCGTTTCCTCAGGCGTCAAAGGGCACAAGCCATCTTTCCTTTTCAAGTCAGAATTTATTATTTTCTCTTTCCACCACGGATAAGCATACCTGTAAAAATATGCAAAATATGAGATGGAATGAAATTTTCAGAGTTCAATAGCTGGTTAAAGAAATACACAGCTCACCTCATTCTTGTCAACTCCTCCACCTCCTCATTGTTGCAACCTTGAGTACAGCCAGAAAATGCCAACATGTCCATTTCATATCTAAGATGAAGTACTAGGAAAGGACCATTTTTCCTTAAAAGCTTGATAACCCTTTTACCCAACTCCTCTATCTGAGAAGTGAAGTCTCAGAGCACTAAAATTCACTCTGCAACGCAGTTTCTGAATCTCCAAAGGTTGGCCATTATTGGCAAGTCGAGCATCAGTTCTATTTAGATGTACAACCTTGTACTTCTGTATCAGGGGAAGAATCTGTATGGCACAAATACATACAATAACCATTACTTTGAGAACAGAGGTTTCAACAAATTGAAAACATCATAATTAGGAAATATAATAATACAAATTGATGAATTGTTGCGATGTTTTGAGTAGATCCTAGGTTCGAATCACATCAAGAAAAAGAGAAAAAGATATCTAAACGTTTAAGTTACAAGATTGGATATCCAACCCAACTATGGTAGTCATTTTCAAAGATATTTAAGTTTTGCATCTTGCAATGTTCTGATGTTCTTGCCTGACAGAAGGGGCTAAGGAAACAATAGTATAAAACTAACCTGATAATGATAGTAAGATATGTCAGACCAACTGATTGGAGGCATTGAATAAACAGTTCCTAATTCCACTCTCCTCTTGAGCCTAGGAGGCAATTCTTTCAATATTCAACTTCATCTCTCAAGGAAGTAATGAAATGATCCACATCAAATATGTCTTGGAACTCACTGCAACATTAATTCATAAATATTCATTTGAAATGTAAGAAACAAAATCCTGCTACACAAATGAGGGGAGAAAAGCTATACATCCTTTTAAAACTTGTAAACGTTCAATAGCTTCAGATATGTAAGGAGAGAAACGTTGACACACCTGGGATCAGCCCAAAATGATGTTTTATCCAGCTCAGGCACTATAAGTGTGACATTTAAATATCTAGCAATAGCAACCATGTCACAAATCTGTACACAGAAATATAAGACTCATTACGATATGAACGTTTCCATATAACTAAGGTCATATGCCAATGGAGGCATGCTTTGCTAACCACTCACCGCTGCTCTCATTTGATTGAGTCCTCCATTGCATGAGACCATCAGGTAACCATTGTTCTTATAAACCCCTAAATAAAACACGCCAAAATTCAATTGAGTCTAATATTGATAATCACAGTTAAAAATAAAGAAAATAAGGATATGCCAATGCTTGATAAGGACAGAATATACAAAGAAATCAATATATCTGCAAAAACTCATTAAGTTGCTCTACTGTATTTCATAAATCAGAAAATCTGTCACAAACTTATGATGACAGTAACTTGGAACAACATCAGTCAACTCAATATACACCGAAGCTAACGGAAATGTGGCATCAGATATGATAGCTACATTCGACCTGGATGACCAGTTTCTGCCTCCAAATGCTACCACGCTAACTCACATTCTATTGGGCAGTCACATCTGCGTCAACAGAATTGCTATCACATGAAAGAAATGCAAATATCCCAACATCCCCATATACTCACAAAATGAAAATGGCAAAAAGGCTTTTGAAAAGCCCATCTCCTAATGTCATCTCTACCTTAAATTAACAAATGAAAATGAAACAAATTGTACTTAAATAACCTCCGCATCATCATTCTCCAAAATCGAAAGTCATTTTGAAAAACAATTAAGATTAGTCAATATCTGAAAAAATTCCATAACAGCGACATAATTTCTAGAATACAATGTTACTTGAGGGATTCAGAAACCAACAGATAATAATAATAATATATCAAAAATACCCAGTAAAATCAATCAATTCAGAAACAAAATTTCACAAAAATGCTCACTTTTGGGCGGAAGAACACGCAGCGGAACAAACGGGACGCTGAGGGCATTATTGACAGAGGAGTCCCCGGAGAAACAAGAGGGCCAGCCCTTCAAGACTCTAGGCCCCCACATATCCCCCAACGCCGTCAACTGCACAACGCAGGTCCAGAGCAAAACCGACGTAGTGGCGCGTATCATCCAGAGCTTCATCCTCGACCTCGACATCGAGCTCCTCAGCTTCTCAACCCTACTCTCACCCATTGCCTTCAAACCCATCTCGCTCCTCTCCTCCTCCTTATATTCACAACTCTTCCTTTCACTCTTCCTCTCTATCCTGCACATCTCGCTTCTCTTCCCCCCATGCAATAGGATGCGTTTTCATCCAATTCTCTTAATGTACTAGGATCAAGAATTGGAAACAGAAAGAGAAACAAAAAAGAAACCCTAAATTCACAACCAAAATTGGAACCGCGAGAATGTCCTAATAGAGAAAGATCCAAATCCAACCTAAAGCTCACCCAAACTTGCCTCAATTAGCACCATTTCCCCACATCGCTGATTCCTCGCAAATCTCTCCAAATCCACCGATTCCTTTCCCAATTTTGCACCAAAACTACACTGATTTCCACGCGCATTACCCAAAAGCTTCGATCCGAGCAATAAAAAAAAATTTATAACCCCATTCGGATCTAAACAGAAATGGGAGATTGCGAATTAAAAGCTCATCGGAGATCCGGTGGATTTTCCGGTTAGAGATCGATTCCGGTCTCCCCAGAGCCCGGCCCGGCGAGTACACAACCGCGATTACGAATATAGAGGGTGAGACCGCGAGCAAGAGAGAAAGAGAGAGGAGGAGGACGTCGATGAATTATTGGGGCAATATTAACAGCGCGGTGGCTATGCGTGGGCGCACGCGACCAAATGTTAAAAGGAGAGCGAGTCTCGGTGTGTGTGAATGAGAAAGAGAGAGAGAGATAGGGAGCCGTACCGCTGAACTGTGGTTGGGTTGAGGGAGGTTTCGACTTTCATGGTGAGTCCGCCAATAAATGCCAGCCAGCTAGATGGGGATACGGTGGGCCCATGGGAATTAAGTGTCGAGGACGTGTCGAAGATCTGGCCGTGCATGGTCCACCACGTGGCGATGACTTCTGAGAGGTTTATGGATGTCCGTAGAGGTAGCTGTTTACTGTTTCTCCGCACCGTTTGATTCGGGATTCGCCCGTCGTTTAATCTCGATTTCGATACGCCGACAAATTATCGCGATATTTTCCGCATATTTCGCCGCTGACGGCCGAAGGTTTTGAGGTGTATATTGATCGTTGCATTAAATAAAACGAGGACTCTGTTGGCCCATTGGTTACAAAAGTGTGATATTTATTTCTTTAATACGATTCAATGAAGTATAATCCATTGACAAAAAAAATAAAAATAAAAACTTCCAAAATATATAGATATAATAATCCATATAATTAGACAATCTTTTATTGCTATAATTAATAAAATTTTATTTCAACTCTTATTATTGTTTCTTCAATTCAGAAAACAAAAATCCCCCCATATCCCGAAGGAGCATTCAATTAGACAGAAAACACTTTTTGAGTTATAAATGATAGGAAAAACAAGTATTACAAATGAAATAATTATATGCTAACTTAATAGATTTTGAGGCCTAAGCCAATAAATTTAGTAGTGTGCTTTTTTTATATTTAAATATTTAATTTTAAATCATTCTCCTTTTTTTTTGGTTCTTAAATTTTTTTTCCAAATCACTTGCAAACATTTTATTTCATCGTGTCATATTTTGTGTTGAGCTACATATAATTCTTTTTGTGTAGAATTTAATTTGTGCAAGACAAAAGTTACTTTATTTTAAAAATTATTTTAATGAACGAACTTAGTCAATCTGTTAGTTTATGTTCAAGTGAAATTATGAGTTTAGATACTAATTTAAGAGTTCATGTAATGTGGCTTTCTATTTTTCTCTTTCTTTTCCTTTAAAGTCTTAATATCTTGAAATTCTTTTTTTTTTTAAAAAAAAATATGTCCACAAAAGGGGAATTGGAATTCAATTATTTGTATATGTATATGTAATTGAGGCATTAATTAAAGAGCACGTACTAACTTTTTTAACATAATTGGGGCCTTAATTAAATTACATTTTTCTTTCATTTATAACTCAATTAGCACCATTTACTTAATTAATTAGGGCCTTAATTAAATTATATAATTGAGGCCATAATATTATTTTTAACATAATTGGGACCCTTAATAAAGAGTATTGACTAACTTTCTGTCATAATTGGGCCTTTAATTGTTTTAAATATATATAAAGAAACTTAAGCCTCGTTTGGTTCGCAGAATGTTTAATCCGTTGAAAAGGAATAACTACTACTAGGAATAGAATAATTATTCATATTCCTTAATTTAGAAACAACACACATGCAAAAATTGAAATTGAATCAAAATTACAAAAATCTCCAAATATTTTTTTTTTTAAAACTCATATTAAAAAAAAAATTGAAATAAAATGGGTGGCCAACCACTCATTAGAAGAGGCCGGGAGATAGCTATGGCCACCCCTAAAGCAAATCTGGGTAAACTGGGGTGGCTATGACAAGGGTGGTGCGACCACCCTCGACTTCTGACGCCCTACCCGATGGGCAAATCAATTAACTATTAATTAATCTCACAGCGCGCCATCCTAGCCTTATCCCTTTCCTCTGAAAATTCACTTTCCTCATCGTAACGAGAAAACTGCAACGGAAGACTTTACCAAGACTATAAGATTAAGATATAGTAATAAAATATTACACAACAATACCAGAGATAAAGTACAACATCATCATAATATCATAAATAGTCATCAACATATCAAAGCCTAGACTTAAGCTTAAGCAAGGCTAGTGATTTTTAACGCAAAAAATACTCATGTTAGTTTAGTAATGAACTCGGATGTTTAATAAGTAAAAGCAATTCCATCATGACAGTTTGCATTATATGGGATATATGTATAATAGATGATATATGCATATAATGTAAACAACAGTCATAGTTCAACAGTATGGTCTATCCAAGATATTATCCCTTATCAACAAGGTTGATGCTGTCCCAAGGGACCTATAGTACAATATCAGTGCCCTACCCATTGCACAACATACCATACGTAACATTAGTGGCACGATCGAGTCCGACCTCAAGCACCAACTAATGATGTCCGTCCTATAGTGACCAAACCATTGAGAATGGTTACACCCGTGGTTACGAAACCAATTGATCCAAAGACCCCATATAACACACATTTGATCATAAAACTAACATGTATAGTAAGCTAATGACCATTACTACCGCACATACCGGTGTACCATATCATACGATGTAAATTATCTTGTCTATATTTTACATACATGTCATTTTACAAGTCTCACTTGGTTAACATATTAAGCACAACGTTTTTCTCAAAATAACAGAGTTTATGTGTAATAAGTATAAACTATGAGAATTGTAAAATATGCATATTTTCTCGATATACAAAATAAATGTGCGGTGCATGGAAAATAGCAATAAGCATTATGTAAGTAAAAACTCACTTGGATCAAAAAACGTCTTCGAATACTCCGAAAGATCCAGGTTCTCCAAATCTGTGAAAAACCTTCTATTAGTCATAATTGTACTAAAACAATTCTAAAGTAAGGAAAATAGGAACTATGTTACAGTTAGTGAAAATAGGGTTTTCTGTCATACACTGACCGTACGTCCGAACTCAGGGCCGTACGTCCACCATGTCATGGCAGGCCGTATGTCCAGCATGATACCGTACGTCCGCTTATCTTGGTTCTCAGGGAAAACGTCATTTTCTCTCCATTGTTCGCCTATTCTCCAACTCCTAGGGCTATTAGAAACACCCTAAAGCCTCCTAATCTGGTTTACAACCTCCATACAATGTAACAACGCTAAGCTAACAAAAACGCTAAGCTAACAAAAACGCTAACCCAACGAGTTTTAAAGTATAACTAAGCTAACAATTACAACTAACATAGAACGAGCAGCATAACGACGTATTTAAAAAAGTTAAGGATTGAAGATTATCTCCTTGAAACAAAACTGTAAGAATTTCGCATCATAAGCGTTCCGAAACACGCAAACACCTCACTTATGTGTACAAAACACACTCAAAACACTTTGAAACACTCTAGGAACACTCTGGCAGCCTGGGGGCATCTGAAACTTGTGCAAAACACGAAGAGGGTAGGGGTATTTATAGCCCAAAAGCAGCAAACGTCTGGCCAAGAGGCGTATGTCTGGTGGTTCTTGCCCAGCGATTCAATGACTGCCTCGTATATCCAAGTATTAACTAGAGGATATTCCAAAAAGTAGTGTACGTTTGGTGGTCCCACGTACGTCCGTCTGTACGGTTTGTAGAGCATATGTCTGGTGGTCCCCCCTGTACGTCCACACTACAGACAGCAGTGTACGTTTGCCTAAAAGTCCAAATTACCTCTATAGTGTCTTTAGTGACCCAAAGCCCAAATTAATTTTTCCAACTAAGCTGCTTATGTCTAGTTAATAATTTGAGTCAGTACACGACTAGGGTGGCAAAATTCGACGGGATGCAACAGGGGTGGTCCGATCACCCTCTACGGCCACCCCAAAATGTGACGAGGGTGGTGCGACCACCCCCGACCTCTTTTGTGACTGGCCAACCACCCCAATGAGTGGTCAAGTCACCAACTTTATTTTCATATTTTATTTTTATTTTTATTTTTTTAAGTTTAAAATAAATAAATAAATCATATGGGTATTTTTGAAAAATGTATTTCATTCCTTAAAGATTTGTTAAGCCAAGGCCGGCCCAACTACTAGGTGAGTTAGGTGGTCACCTAGGCCCCCAATTTAGTAAAGCCTCCAATTAAAAAAATTTTAAAACCCTTATTACCCTCCTTATTCTTTAATTAAGCCATCTAATCATGACAAATAAGCAATTTAATAAAGGCCGCAATTTAATAAGGCCCCCAATTAGGAGAAGGATCCTTTCCATTTCATTTCCATTTAGTTACTTTTATTTAAGTGGCATTTTTGTCCATAAAATGTAAAATAACAAAAATGTCCTCTTAAATTCATATATTAAATGTCTAAATTAGGAAAATCCTATTTAACAATAATTTGTAGAATTTTGAGTTAGATTTCCAATGCCGTTGGTTTTACCTTAATCTGATATATAAATCGAAAGTTATGGTTAAAATATTGAGAAATATGCTGAATCTGAATTTGAATCCAATCTGAATTTGACTCCAATTATAGAAATTCCAAATTAATTATTTTCTTGATTTGGTTAAACTTAACCACATCATCTAGGTCTTCTCAAAATGTGTTTTCTTCCAAACTTTACAATTTTCCATTTTTAAGATATAGTTTTCCTTTAGCAACCTACCAAATACCAAAATACAAATCTAACACAAAATATTAGATTATGATACAACTAAAGGATTAACTAATATAAATTAAGGAATCCAAATATGTAATATTTGGCATACATCAATTGCTTCTAATAAATATTAAAAAAAAATTACATTATTTATGGTTGAACACTATTATTTATATCACACATTCTAATCATTTTGGCAATAAATTTTCATCACATATATTATTTAGGGGTTTGCTACGTAGAACATGATTTAAGAAAAAATAAAATTCTGATACCATTTTTTTACCAACCGATTAATTTTTATGAGTTAATAGTTAGGTTCTAATGCTTTAAAACTTGTTTTTTGATTCAAAACTAAAACCTAAGGGTGGAAGGTTAACCCTTTAGGGATGCTATCACTCAAAATAGATTTGATCATCCTAAATTTGGTGCTAATGCCTCAATTTTGATGCTAATATCTCACAAATTTGGTGCTAATGCCTAAAAAAACCGGTGGTGGAGGCCACTACAATTTTATTTTTTCTTAAATCATGTTTTATGTAAGACTAGGAGAACACCAGTAGAACCTACGAGGAGAACCCCTAGCATTTTCCTTTAAGAAAAAATAAAATTGTAGTGGCCTCCACCACCGGTTTTTTTAGGCATTAGCACCAAATTTGAGGGATTAGTACCAAATTTGTGAGATATTAGCATCAAAATTGAGGCATTAGCACCAAATTTAGGATGATCAAATCTATTTTGAGTGATAGCATCCCTAAAGGGTTAACCTTCCACCCTTAGGTTTTAGTTTTGAATCAAAAAACAAGTTTTAAAGCATTAGAACCTAACTATTAACTCATAAAAATTAATCGGTTGGTAAAAAAATGGTATCAGAATTTTATTTTTTCTTAAATCATGTTCTACGTAAGACTGGGAGAACGCTAGGAGAACATTACGGGGAGAACCCCTAGCAAACCCCTTTCTTAAATCATGTTTTATGTAAGACTAGGAGAACACCAGTAGAACCTACGAGGAGAACCCCTAGCATTTTCCTATTATTTAATATTTAACTTCTAATAAATCTATAGTTGGTAACAAGAAAAAATAATAATAATAATAATAATAATAATAATAATAAAGGAAAAACATATAAAGCAATTAATCATAACAAATTAAAAGAGTTTCTAAAAGTGGAATCCAACAACATTACAAATCTATCAAATATAAGAAACAAAATTACAAATCTGACAAACATAAATTAGAAAATATTAAATATAATATATATGGATATCTTTATATATAAAATAATAAAATATGATATATATTAAATATATAAAGGAATGTGGATGCAGATAATATACGATAGGCATACTTTAAAACCGCTATCCGCATCCACAATTGTGGATATTAGATTTTGCTATCCATATCCACATCGGCATATGCAAATAGCAGATAAGTGCATATGGCGGATGCGGGCGATTATTATTTATCCACATTTTCACCCCTAACTCATATCCATGAAAATTCTCCAAATGGTGGATTTATTATCTTTGTCAAATAAATAATTTAGGGCAAAATTCACTTTACCTTTTAGGGGTTTTTCAATTTAAACCCCAAAATTTAAAAATTTTTAGTTTACCCCCTGAAGTTTCGACAAAATAAACCTTCTGTTAACTTTTTCCGGCAACTTGGATGGAGTCCCACACACGTGCGTCTCACGTGACTTATTAACCCTTTTTTTTTCCAATTTTGCCCTCAATCCTCAACCACATGGGTTTTTGAAGTTGTTTTTGGTTTAATGGGTTTTGCTGGCACAAACGCCCAGCTTCTGCACGAATGGCACCAAAGAATGCTCACCAACTCAATGATATATACTCTATATTTTCACCTGAAAGTAGACCTGAGGAATAAAATAGAATAATAATAATAACTGAAAAAGAAAAACAGCAGTTTGAGGGCAAGAATTACTCGCTTTTGGTTGCAAAAACAGGTAAACAGAGATGACAAAAGCAACGTACAAAAACAACTTCGTTATTATTTTTTCTAAGAATTCTTTCTTTTTTAGTTTTGGATATTTTTCTGCATTGCTATTTTCGCAACTCACATGCTCCTCCATAAGTGCGTTTGGACACATTCTAAAAACCACGAGATTCATAGTCCATGCAAGTTGCAACGACTTTCCCGATTAGTAGAGGACCAGTGAGTTCTTTGTCAATAGGTTTGGCCAGGATTCTCATTCACCTCATAAGCGAAGAGATTGATCCGGTTAGTAGTCTTCAACAGCACCACTACGCAGAAGCTTCAAAACCCAAGCCAATCCTCTTGGTCTTCCCACCAACCAGTTTCAAATTGTACATCAAACCACCATGCATGTAAAAAATAAAAATAAAAATTATGGGTTATTTTGATCGCCAAGTGCCAACCTGTAAATCGGCGACCAAACAGAGCCTCCTGGCACTTGCAAAAGACAATAAGGCAAGTCTTGAAATTTATGCTTGCCCTAACACAAATATTCCATGTTTTATATATATATATATATATCTCCTCCCTCTCTCTCTGCTGTCTCTCTCTCTTCTACTTTGCGTCGGCGTATGCATATGGACACTAAGCATATTTAGTCATGGTAGTGGCAACCATGATTAAGCATATTTAAGCTAAAGGTTTGAGGTAGAGAGAGAGAGAGAGAGCGTGCATGAGCTCTGTATGGTGAACTCAACCGCCCTCGCCGTCAAAGTTCTTTCGGCGTCCCGGCGACACCGCCTGAGAAAAGATATGACCTAACGATGTCGAGACATCAACCCGGTGCTCTTATTTGCAACTTTGCATTCGATCCTGCGGCTACTCCATGAGCGGATTATCGGCACGACCACTACTACCAAGTAACAAAAAAAGAAAAGAAACAAAGGGGGTTGGTTATGGTGGCGGTTGATATGGAAGGAGCATGGAAGAGAGTTAAGAGACGTAGATGAATTAGTTGAATTATCTACCATGAGGGGAGGGTAAAATTGGAAGATAATTCGTTAGTAATGCACGTGAGACGCACGTGTGTGGGACTCCATCCAAGTTGCCGGAAAAAGTTAACAGAAGGTTTATTTTGCCAGTTTTCAAAACTTCAGGGGGGTAAACTGAAAATTTTTAAACTTTGGGGTTTAAATTGAAAAACCCCTGAAACTTCAGGGGGGCAAAGTGAATTTTGCCCAATAATTTAATGAAATTCAATGAATTTCAAGATTTTGCATGTATCCTCGTCTTATAAATTTTTTAAAATAATTGATATCAATAATTTGCTTATATTTTTGAATCACGATGTAGCATTGGTAGAAATCATTGTTACACATGAATCCACCACTAAAACTATAACGTTCCGATAATTAATTAACTGATAATTAATTTCACGGTTCATCTCATAGCCTTATTCCACTCCGAACAACACTTAGGGACCTCTACTCCTCGAAAACAGAGGATACTAAGCAGCGAAAAGTAATTAAGTTTTATAACATTGAATTATTACAATCAGAGCATCTAGCTAAAGATCATCAAAGGAATGTAAATTACACTATACATATCATCGTCACGCGGGATCTATGATATATCTTAATATGCAAATATACATCAAGTCCTAAGTCTATAGCATAACTCAAAAGTATTAGTTACCATGAGTATCCGCTTAAGTTTGCAATAAGTCCTCCAACATCTCTCGGGTCAAATCCTCCACAATAACTGGATGCTTTGCAATATCCATGTTTTGCTAAACTATCTATAACAACATAATTGTACATATGGAGAAAAAAGGGAAATGATACAAGGATAAGTCTGACGACTTAGTGAGTATAAATGCACATGACATACCCATCATTAAATGGTGAATTCAATTGTTTATAAAGCACATGCAATATTATGAGATGATAGTAGTTTATCATGGATGTGATATATATATATATATATGCTTATAATTATGAGTAATAGTAATAGTTTAACCGTATGATCTACCCGAGATATTACCCATTTTCAGTAGGGTTGACGTTGTCCTGAGGGACCTATAGTACAATATCGATGTCTTGGATATAACCCGGCTACCGTACATAATACTAGTGGCACGACTTAGTCCGACCTCGGGTGGCACATACCGCTAATGATGTCCGTACTATATTGACCACCCATTGGGAATGGCTATGCCTTAGGTCACAAAACTATTGGATTCGAAGCCAAAGTTAACCTGTATAGTAAGCCCATGGCCATTATACGATGCAATTAGTCTTATTAGTCTTTTACATGTATAGTTTTACAACTCTCATTATTATCTTATTAATCGACACACATTTTTCATAAAAGAGAGTTTCTAGTAGTTCCAAAATGTATTTCATGAGAGTTGTAAATATGCATGTTTGATATATATAAATAAATATGCAATGTAGGAAAAGTAACAACAAAGCATCCATGTGAGTTTGTACTCACTTGAGTCGTAAATGTAGTGACCCAAATTACTAACTAGGCATAAGTGGCTTAGTTGGGGAAGTTGATTTGGGCTTTGGGTCACTAAGGCTGCTAGAAGGGTAATTTGGACCTTTGGGATGCTAGATTAACGATTAACGTTGTTTTGGGACGACGCAGGGGACCACCGACGACGCGCTACTTTTTAAATACCCTCCGGATAATACCCGAACGCGACAGATTTTTGAACCACTGGGCAAGAACCACCGGACGTACGCCCCTTGGCCGGACGTTCGCTGCTTTTTGGGCCTATAAATAGAGCCCTACCCCCTCGTATTTCACATAGTTTTCAGAACGCCCCTAGGCTGCCAAAGTGCTTTTAGAGTGTTTCCAAGCTTAATGAGTGTTGGTGAGCGTGTGTGCAAGGAGTTTGCAAGTTCAGAACGTTCGTGAAGCGAAACTCTTGCAGTTTTGTTTCAATGAGGTAACGTTCGATCCATAGCTTTTATTTACGTTGTTATGCTGCTTGATTATTGTATAGATGTAGTAGTTATCTTAGTTGCACCTTAAAACCCGCTTGGGTTAACGTTTGGTTAGCTTAGCGTTGTTACGTTGCATGGAGGTTTTAAACTAGACTAAAAGGCTTTAGATAGTACCCAGTAGCCTTAGGAGTCGGAGGATAGGCGGACAGTGGAGAGAAAATAATATTCTCCCTGAGAACCCATACAGTGGACGTACGGTGTTGAGACCGAACGTACGGCTTGTAGTTGCACGGTGGACGTACGCACTCGAGCCCGGACATACGGTCACTGCGTGGCAGGGAAACCTTATTTTCACCAAATGTCTCATAGCTTCTGTTTTCCTTGATTTAGGGCTGTTATAGTGGAATTAGGACTAATAGAAGGTTTTCCATAGATTTGGAGAACCCGAACCTTTCGGAGTTTTCAGAGACCCGTATCGACCCAGGTGAGTTTTAACTCACATAATGCGCATTGTTATTTTCATGCATTACACGTTTATTTTGTATACCGAGAAAACATGCATATTTTATAACTCTCATAGTTTGTACTTATTGCACATGAACTCTGTCATTTTGAAAAAAACATTGTGCTGAATCTGTTAACCAAGTGAGACTTGTAAAAAGACATGCATGTAAAATACAGACAAGATAATTTGTATTGTATGATATGGTACACCGGTACGTGCGGTAGTAATGGCCATGGACTTACTATACATGTTAGCTTTATGGTCAATGTGTGCGTTATGTGAGGGCTGTGAATCCATTGGTTTCGTGACCTTGATGCAACCATTCCCAATGGTTCGGTTACTATAGGACGGACGTCATTAGTTGGTGTGGGCCACTTGGAGTTGGACTCGATCGTGCCACTAATGTTACGTACGGTATGTTATGCAATGACATTATATTATAGGTCCTTCGGGACAGCATCAACCTTGCTGAGAAAGGGTAATATCTCGGGTAGACCATACTGTTGAACTATGACTATTGTTGAGACCGTATGCATATATCATTCTTATATATATATCACGTATAATTAAACTGTCATGGAGGAACTGTTTTGTTCAATAAATACCTGAGTTCATTTTCAAAAACTGGCATGAGCATTATTTGCGTTAAAAATCACTAAGTCTTAAACTTACCCTTTTGTTTATGTCTTTCCCCATCATTACGAATAATTGCGCAGTTTAGCTGCACTGAACGAGGATGCCATCGGAGGTTACGTGGGTGATTGCTTAGGACCTGATACGGATAATTTTTGAGGACATGGACCTGGTTTGGCTTAGGACGATGTGGGAGGATGGAAGATCTGCCCGTATAGACATGATTGAGATTCTGATCTTGTTAGCTTTGTTAAAGCTTCGGTCAAGGCTTTGATCTGTTGATCTTTTGAGAACTATACTGATGTAACATATTTTGGGATATATCTATTTTTCTTGTTGATGGTCTGATGACCGGTACACTGATGATTACTTGTTATGTTATGGATGTAGTATTCTATCTCTGGTAATCTATGTGATGTTTCGTTTACTATCTCTTAAATCTCATAGTCTTGGTAAAGTCTTCGCTGCAGTTTTCTCGTTACGACGAGGAAAGTGATTTCCCGGAGGTCGTGTCTCGGAGGGACATGGCTGGGATGGAGCACTGTGGGGTCAATTACTGGTTAATCGATATTCCCACTGGGCGGGGCGTCACAGTAAAGTTCCTCGAATACTGAAAAAAGACTTATAATTAGTTCTAAATCCAACTAAACGACCCTAGAACATAAAAATAGAAGCTATCGAACGACTGACCAAAGTTGCGTTCCCTAGAACACTTTTGATCGTACATCTGGTCTCTTGACCACACGTTCGCTTAAAATGTCCGTACATCTGGTCTCGTGGCCATATGTCTATTCAGAGGATGTGACAACCCTATGGGCAAATCAATTAACTAGTAATTGATCGCATGGCTCGCGTCCCAGCCCTCCCTTATAGAATAAGACTAAGGGATTTCAACCTTTCTCATTGTAACGAGAAAGTTGCAGCTGAAGATTTTATTAAGACTATGGGAATAAGAAATAATAAATGAAACATCTCACAACATGTAATAACATCATCATCATAGATAACCATCAAATGTATTGGTCATTAGACCAACATCAAGTAGGGGGTACAAACCGTAATAAACATTGTTCTAAAAAATGATTAACAGATCACAGCCTAGATTTAAGCTTAAGTAGGCCTAAAGAGATCAAAATCTCAATCATATCTGTACGAGCAGTCCCTCAATCTTCCCATATGGTTTTTAGCCAGATGGGATCCATATCCTCAAAATGACCTAAATAAGATCCTAGCAATCACTCAAATCGACTCTGACAGCATCCTCCCTAGAGCTAAACTGCATAGATATTTGTAATGATGGGGAAAATATAAATAAATGGGGTAAGTCTATGACTTTGTAACGCCCTCAAAATTAGCCCCGGCTAGTCCGGTTGAGTCATCGGCAATTTACCCATTTAAGCCAACTTATGGCAAAAAGGGAAATCACCCTTACAAAACTGTCAGAGTAAATGCAAGAGAAGGTAAATAAATCTAAGTCACTAAAATTCATCAAGTAAGAACGTTGAGCTATTAAATAGTAAAGACAAACCTGTAATTATAAGTAAAGCATAATCATTTAAGTAGTAGCGTCTCTTGCCACTTCCATAGTAGTAAACCAGGTTAACTAAAGAATAAAAACCGCATAAGTCTTACGACTTAGTAAGTAAATCTCACACTTAGATATGACATGAGCCCAATTAATGGAAGTAAACGTGTAATTTGAATGATAACCAAAAAGAGGACATTACCTCAATTAATACATCATTTGATAGGTTTTAGGGTTTTCAAAGTTTATGGTGTAGAATCGGCGATAATTACCTAATTGTTTTAATGCAGGAAAAAGCTAATGCATTACAAGTCATAACTCCTATGTCTACCTGAGATAATACCCCTTCTCAGTAGGGTTGGTGTTGTCCTGAGGGACCTATAATACAATGCCAGTGCCCCAGACATTGCACAACATACTGTACGTAACATTAGTGGCACAATCGAGTCCGACCTCGAGTAGCCCACACGTTGTAATGATGTTCGTCCTATAATGATCGAACCATTGGAAATTGTTGCACCAGGGTCATGAAACCAATGGATCCAAAGCCCCACATAACACACACATTTGACCATAATATGCAGTCTATATAGTAAGCCCATGGCCGTTTATACCGCATGTACCAGCATACCATGTCTCACGATGCATCTTAATAGTTAATTAATAACATAGTTACCAAGTAATTACAAAAAGTAGGCATGCTCATATCATATTCATGGTTAGTCAACTGACATATCCCACATTTTACATAAAAAGGGAGTAAGTATCTACTTATCTCTTGCACTCGATTGAATCCTCCGACCAAGCTACTTCTGTTATAATGGATACAAGACACCGTTATTCTAAGCCTTACGAAACCTAGAAATATAGCTAAGCCTAAGCATACACGTGTGAAACTTAAGAACTGGTGCTCTGCCCATTGACCGTATGTCTGGCCTTGATGGCGTATGCCCGCTCAGTGTGTTAAGCACACTGTTTTAAGATTCGGATAGTGCATGTTTCTAATGGCATTTATAGGGAAAGTTTGCCACCAACTCTCTGACAGAGCAGTGGACGTCCGCAACCCTAGCATAAGTCTTTGCAGAATGGTCCAAATGGTGTCTCGTACATCTAGGTATTACCCAAAGGGTATCTCAAAAAGTACTGTACGTCCGGTGGTCCCACGTACATCCATTGTACTTTTTATAGAGCTTACGTCTGGCGGTCCCCCAGATGGGAACCAACAAGTATCGTTAAAGGATCCATTGCATGTTCCAATTGGGCCTATTACTAAGCAAGATCCAAGATGATCAAAAAAGCAGTTAGTGGGCTGATTCAAGAGATTTGGGCTGGTTCTAAAACAGAGCATTCAAACTTGGGCTCAAAGGAAGATGAATGAGTAATAAATTTAATCCAAGCTATTGATGGGGCTGATCTTGCTTAATTGAGTATAATTTCCTTAGTAATGGCGTTGATTAATGGCTGATTAGAAGGATTGACTGATTGATTGACATCCCTATTTCAGACCTTTCCAATTCCACATCAATTAATTGGCTGATTGATATATCTATTCAAGACATTCCTTAGGTGATTTCTTTCTTGGAGGAGCTGCTAATTTAAGACAAAATCAACCTTAATTTTAGGATTTTTTTTATTTAGTCTTTTATTATTTTCCTTTAGTAATTTGTATTTTGATTTCAATCATGCATTATAAATAACATGGACTCATTGTAATGAAGGTCATGAAATGAAATATTTAAAAAGGTGAGGTTTGCTTCTTCTATTGGTTCTTCAAAGAAGTGCTGAACTTATCAAGGATTCTTCCTTGTGGCGTTCAAACTTTATACCTTTGGTTCATGATTCTTTCATAATCATTGGGTCAGGGTTTTACTTCTTTATACCTTCGGTTCGCGTTTCAATTATAAACGTTGGGTCAAGGTCTTCTATCAAATCTGAATTTTAGCTTTCTTGGGTCTATATTCCAATATTGTTGTTGGGTCTCAACGGCATATCATTGAGGTTCGCAATACCCCCGTACGTCCGTACTACAAACAGTAGCGTACATTTGTTAGATGTAGCGTACGTTTGCCTCCTGAGGGTTAGTGTTTGGCTTTTATTTTCTAAAGGTTCAAAGTGTGATTAGGTTAACGCTAAGGGTTTTGGGTCTCGTTAAACACCATTATAGAAAACATTTGTTGATTGCTCATATAGAAAAGATTTTGCCTAGTAAAAAGGTTGGTTTTTATCGGGGTATACAGACTTAGTTATTTTTAACACAATAATGCCCATGCCAGTTTAGTAATGAACTTATATGTTTTTTATAAAAAGATTACAGTTTCATCATGACAATTTATATTATGAGTGATATATATATGATATAAAATAATAGTCATAGTTCAACAATATGGTTTATGTGAGATATTATTTATTCTCAGCAGGGTTGGTGCTATCCTGAGAGACTTGTAGTACAATGTCAGTATCCCAGTGATGCAGGGTTAGAGCGTAAATAATCAAGAAAACAGTAAACAGAAGAGATAAATATTCCTAAGATTGTGAGACTATCACAAAATCAAAGAAATTTTCCTTAAGCCGTAGATGCTATCTAAAGCCTGAAGGAAAAAGAACCAAGAAACTCAACTCTGAGTATTCTTATTAAACAAAACCAATACTAATAATGAACTGCAGTCTCAGGGCTCTAAGCATTTATTTATAGCCCCAAGACTCCTAGTCCTAAGATAACAATGAAATAAAGTCAATTTAGAAGTCTACGAAAGAAAACTAAACCAATTAAAAGACTAATAAAGAAACCTAATGTAAATAAAAGACTGAAAGATAAGATAAGATAAAATACTAACAAATAAACCTAATTTAAATAAAAGACTAATAGATAAGATGGGTCATCCTAATCTACATCATCCTCCCCAGGTTTGAGAGAATTCATCCTCGAATTCGGTTAGTTCTTTCCACGGTCTTTCGGATGTCCGGTCAGCTCATTCCAATCGCCTCTTCTCAACTTTACAACAAGGCCACACCCCATAATAATCATAGTGCTCTTCATTAGTGGAGTATCTTGGTGGTTGTTGTGAAATCCCCACACACCCATTTTTTGTGTGGACTTGTTATGTTTCTCTCGTGCTTTGCTCCTCCCACAAACCATAAGAATCCCCAAAGAACTCACAAAGACCTTTTCAATCTTTGACAAAAAAGCCTTTTCTACTATATGGATCTCATCACAATTTTTGCTAAAATAATATGATAAAATGGCATCTATCCCAATGAAATCAACATAGTCAATTGGTTCAACACTGAAATTGAAGACTTTACCTTCGAGGCTCTTAACCGTCACATGATATGTAGAATTGTCGTCAAAAAGTGCAAAACTATCCGATAGATTTACCTCTTCCAAGGGTTCCTCTTCTTCATGAAACATTTTGATACTCTTTGAAAGGTTCACCTCGTCCACTTGTTTCCCTAATTCTTCATGCTCTTTAGGACTCTCGATGTGGAGTGGATGATTAGGAAGTTTAGACCCTGGTACCACCCCATGTGGAGGTTGAATATCTTGCAATGTTTGCGCTTCTTTTGGTAGTTCTGCTTGGACCATGTCAACAAATCTTTTCAATGGATTTTTTATCGGTCCCGGTAACACTCCATTGATGTCGCCTTCCTTGCTCGTCAACTCTTGCTTGGCTACAACGGTTTGACTATCTCCTTGTGAAGTTTGTGGTTTTGGCCATGGGCTCTGTGGTAACGTCAACTTGGTTTTACCCAACATGTATGTATTCTTGGTTTCATCATAGACGGCAGCTTTATCATCTTGCCACGATTTGCCCAATAACAAGTGACACATAGTCATGTCGACCACGTCACACCACACACGATCCACATATTTACCTCAAATAAAAAAAGGCACTTGGCAATATTTAGATACCCTTACCTCGTTTCCTTTTGTGAGCCACTCCAATTGATAGGGAGTAGGATGTCTCTTGGTTTTGAGCCCTAGCTTCCTTACCGCTTCCTCTGAGACGATATTCATACCACTTCTTGGATCGATGATAAGCTTGGCGACCTTGCTTCCCAAGATGCATGTACATTGAAATTGTTGGCACGTACCTCAAATGTATCGAGACACCGATTGATGCTTTATCTCCGCTCCCTCCTTAGGCACATCTTTGCCATCCTCCTTGGTACCTCTTTTGGTGGAATGTTTTTATTTTTTTCTGCCACCATGAACTCTTTGGGTTGCACGCGACTTTGGAATTCTGGTGTATTGAGTTTGAAACCGGATTCCCATTGATTGGCCTGAGCTTGTACAAGGGGTTGATGCACTTGCACTCGCGCTCCATAAAGGGTCTTCGTCTTCATCCTCCACAATTGCGTCATCCTCTTCCAATTCGTGCGGTGAGGGTATATGTCGACGTCTATCTCGACCACTCCCGATGGACGATAGTTTTGTGAGGGCTGCAATTTGTTCCCTCAAGCTCGCAAATTATGCCTTTGAGTGTGCTTGATAGGCTGCCAATGATTCTTCTCTAACTGGTTCTTCGCGATCATTCATGTCCTCCGCATGTGCAAAGCGGTTACCCCTTCCCCTTGTGACTGGCGCCATGGAAAAAGACTGGGCTCTGATACCAACTGATGCAGGGTTAGAACGTAAATAATGAAGAAAATAGGAGGGATAAATATTCCTAAAATGTGAGACTATCACAAAATCAAAGAAATCTTCTCTAAGCAGTAGATGCTATCTAAAGCCTGAAGGAAAAAGAACCAAGAAACTCAACTCTGAGTATTCTTATTAAACAAAACCAATACTAATAATGAACTACACTCAGGGCTCTACGCATTTATTTATAGTCCCAAGACTCCTAGTCCTAAGATAACAATGAAATAAAGTCAATTTAGAAGTTTACGAAAGAAAACTAAACCAATTAAAAGACTAATAAAGAAACCTAATTTAAATAAAAGACTGAAAGATAATATAAGATAAAATATTAACAAATAAACCTAATTTAAATAAAAGACTAATAGATAAGATAGGTGATGCAGGGTTAGAACGTAAATAATCAAGAAAACAATAAACAGAAGGGATAAATATTCCTAAGATTGTGAGACTATCACAAAATCAAAGAAATCTTCTTTAAGCGAGATGCTATCTAAGCTGAAGGAAAAAAACCAAGAAACTCAACTCGAGTATTCTTATTAAACAAACTCAATAATAATAATAAACTGTTTTTTCTAAAGGGTCTAAGCCTATTTATAGGCTTAGAGGCTAAAACATAAAAGAGGTTAACATAAACTAGGATTACATATCCTAGAAGGAAAAGTAATCTAAGATAAACTAGGATTACACATCCTAGAAGGAAAAGTAATCTAAAACCGACTAGAAGGAAAAGTAAACTAAAACAATTAAAAGACTAATAAAGAAACCTAATTTAAATAAAAGACTAAAAGATAAGATAGGTCATCCTAATCTACATCATCCTCCCTGTGTTGGAGAGAATTCGTCCTAATTCGGGTCGGTCTCTTCCACGGTCTTTTGGATGTCCGGTCAACTCATTCCAATCGTCTCTTCTCAACTTTACAGCAAGGCCACGCCCCATAATAATCATAGTGATCTTCTTTAGTGGAGTATCTTGATGGTTGTTGTGAAATCCCCACACACCTCTTTTCTGTGTAGACTTGTTATGCTTCTCTCGTGCTTTGCTCTTCCCACAAGCCATACGAATTCCCAAAGAACTCACAAAGACCCTTTCAATCTTTGACAAAAAAGTTGTTTCCGCTCCATAGATCTTATCACAAATTTGATTGAAAGTTTTTGACAAAATAGCATCTACTCCAAGGAAATCAACTTGACGTATAGAACTCACCTCTTCGTCGGGATAGGTGTCATAGATTGGTGGAGAGGCCCAATTTACCAAGCAATCTTCCTCAATAAATCTATCTTCCTTCTCCATAACCGATTGACTCCTAATTTCCGCTGCCTCTCTAGGCACATTCTTTTTGTTGATTTTTTCTATTTTTTCAGTCACAAGGAACTCTTTAGGTTGAAAGCAACCTTGAAATTCCGATATATCGAGTTTGAAACCGGATTCCCACCGATTGGCCTGAGCTTGTACAAGGGGTTGATGCCTATGCACTCTACGCTCCGCAAAAGGATTTTTGTCTTCATCCTCCACATATGCGTCTTCCTCCTCCGAGTCGTGCGGTGAGGGTATATGCCGACGTCTGTCTTGACCACTCCCGATGGACAATAGTTTTGTGAGGGCTGCAATTTGTTCCCTCAAGCTCGCAAATTGTGCCTCTGAGTGTGCTTGATAGGTTGCCGGTGATTCTTCTCTAACTGGTTCTTCGCGATCATTCACGTCCTCCAATTGTGTAAAGTGGTTACCCCTTCCCCTTGTGACTGGCGCCATGGAAAGAGACTGGCTCATACCAACTGATGCAGGTGGTTAGAACGTAAATAATCAAGAAAACAAGAAATGTAGGGATAAATATTCCTAAGATTGTGAGACTATCACAAAATCAAAGAAATCTTCTTTAAGCGTAGATGCTATCTAAGCTGAAGGAAAAGAACCAAGAAACTCAACTCTAAGTATTCTTATTAAACAAACTCAATAATAATAATAAGCTGTTTTTCCAAAGGGTCTAAGCCAGATTTATAGGCTTAGAGGCTAAAACATAAAAGAGGTTAACATAAACTAGGATTACATATCCTAGAAGGAAAAGTAATCTAAGATAAACTAGGATTACACATCCTAGAAGGAAAAGTAATCTAAAACCGCGTACTAGAAGGAAAAGTAAACTAAAACAATTAAAAGACTAATAAAGAAACCTAATTTAAATAAAAGACTAAAAGATAAGATAGGTCATCCTAATTGTATGTTGTATGTTAGACATAACACTAACGGCATGACCGAGTCTAACCTTGGGTGGCCCACACCACTAATGATGTCCATCCTATAGTGATCGCCCATTAAGGCTGCACTGGCCACGAACAATCATTGGATCCAAGGCCTATATAATTCACACATTTGACCATAAAAGCTAATGATGCAAACCTCAATCGATACGCCATTGAGACCCAACAACAATATTGAAATATAGACCCAAGAAAGCTAAAATTTAGATTTGATAGCAAACCCCGACCCAACATTTATAATTAAAATGGGAACCAAAGGTATAGACAAGCAAACCTCGACCCAACGTTTATAAATAAAATGCAAACCAAAGGTATAAAGTAACAAAACCTCTACACAATGATTATAATGGAATCATGAACTGAGAGTATAAATTTGAATGCCACAAGGAAGAATCCTTGATAAGTTCACAAGTTCTTTGAAGAACCAATAGAAGAAGCAACCCTCACATTTTTTATCATTCATTTCATGTCCCTTTGCTACAATGAGTCCATACTATTTATAAAGCATGGTTGAAATAGGAATACAAATTACAAAGGAAAAGTAGATAAAAATAATAAAAGACTAAATAATAGAATCTTAAAATTAAGGTTGATTTCGTCTGAAATTAGTAGCTCCTCCAAAAAAAGAAATTACGCCTATGGAATGTCTTGAATAGGTAAATCAATCAGTCATTAATTGGTATGGAATTGGAAAGGTTCAAAATATGAATGCCAATCAGTCATTTAATCATTTTAATCAACCATCAATCAGCCAGCAATGGATCCTTTAATGATGCTTGTTGATTCTCATAACCTAACATGTATAGTAAGCCCATGGCCATTATACCGCACGTACTGGTGTGTTATGTCATACGATACAAATTATCTTATATGTATTTTACATACATGTTCTTTTTACAAGTCTTACTTTATTAACATTTTCAGCATTACGTTTTCTCAAAATGCTAGAGTTCATGCGCAACAAGTATAAACTGTGAGAGTTGTAAATATGCATGTTTTCTTGGTACACAAAATAGACATGCAGTGCATGAAAAATAACATTAAGCATTATGTGAGTTAAAACTCACATGGATCGAATAACGTCTCTGAGTAATCCAACTGATTTGGGCTCTCCAAATTTCTGAAAAATCTTCTATTAGTCATACTTCTACTAAAACAACTCTAGAGCAAGGAAAATATGAGCTATGGGATGGCTGGTAAAAATGGAGTTTCCCTATCACACTTTGATCGTACATTCGGGCTCGGGGACGTACGTCCATTATGACACTTTGGGTCGTATGTCTAGTCTTGAGATTGTACATCCACTCCGAGGTTTTCAGGGAGAACCTTATTTTCTCTCCGCTATCCGCCTATTCTCTGACTCCTAAGGCTATTAAAGACTCCCTAAGGCCTCCTCACTCAAAATATAACCTCCATGCAATGTAATAACGCTAAGTTAACAAAACGCTAGCCTAGACAAGATTTAAAGCATAATTAAGCTAATAATTAAGATTAGCTACACAAAACAACAATCGAGCATTATAACGATGCAATAAAAAGTTAGGTAACTGAGCATTACCTCCTTGAAGTAAAACCTCAAGAGTTCTTCCTTTGGCAGCATAGAAACACACAAAATACTCACAAACAATCACAAAACGACCAAAAAACAGCTTGGGGGCGAAGAGAAGCGTGAAAAATGAAGGGGGTAGAGGGTATTTATAGTTGAAGGATTCTACCAACTCCTTAGAAAAGTAGCGTTGTCCGCCCAACCTTAGGATATGTCTGGCACTTTTGCACAACAGTCCAAAATGTGTCTCATACGTTCAGGAATTAACTAGGGGGTATTCGAAAAAGTAGCTAACGACCTAGAGTTTAAAACTCTTATTTAAATAATATTAGATAAATTAAAAGGATAATAAATAAATTAGAGCAATGATATATGAATTAACGATATTAAATAACTATTTGGTGTTAAGGGTATATTACATTAATTGTTGACCTCTTTTTTTGGTATCACTTTAATTCTCAAATTTAGCTTCATAAGTATGTTTATAGGCATAATTAAACCCAATTTAGTAAATAAATTATTTATATTAGTGTTTGGTTAAGTCAAAAATCAATTTGAAGCTTTTTAGTTTTTTGGCCTAAAAAGCAGTGCTTAATTTTCACACTGTCTAATAAAGATTAAAACTACTAAAGGAAGGTACCAAGGCTAGTCACTTTTGTTGAAAGCTTGCAGTCTTCTAGTAATGAGAATTATGAGAAATATCATGATAATAATCATTTAATAAGGCAAGTGGCCAAGTGAGAATGCAAGTAGTTAAAGTCTAAATTGAGTTAGAAACTTTGTATGGGCCAAAAATAGAGTGAAATGAACTCGGATGAAGTCAAACCAAAAATATAAAATGTTTGTCTTGGAGTCCTCTACCTACTCTCAAAATTTCATGTCAATCAGAGTACGTTTGGACATCAAAAAATGGATTGGAGTAGACTGCCCTCATTTTAGACGAAAATGCTAAACTGGTATAGATCATGGATTATAGACTAGGTTCATTCTTTTGGTTAAATACATCTCAACCCTTGAATCAAAAGTATAAAAATGAATCCTAGCCATTCATCCTCTTATAAATAGAAGTCTAGGTTTATTCATTTTCACTTAAGCTTTTCATCTACAATCATAGAACAAAGTAAAGATTGTTTAATCCTGCTTTCATTCTATTTCTTAGTTCTAAGTCAATTACCATATGGCCTAGATCTTCTGTAGTGTTCAAGTGTTTTTATTTTTCTAAACTAGCTATCTAGCGAAGATTTGGTAGAGCTTTCTAAGGATTATTAGGTAAGTGTTTATTGTGTAAATATCATGATTTATTGTTTGTATTATTTGTTCTCATTTAATTGTTTAAGACCCAATAAGCTTCTGTAGTAAAATAGAGTAATGGGTACAAGTGAATTAATTATAATGAGTTCATGGACAAATCAATTAAGGGCTTATGACATTATCTATATTTTTTTCATATATTATTTACTTTACAACTTTTACATTCAGTCATTTCTCTTATTGTCATTTAAATTTTAATTCATATTTTTGCCGGTACGAACCATCGGTCTCATCCTTGAAATATGAATTCAGTATTTATATTCAGTAATTTAAAGTTTTGTTTATATTTTTGGCGGTACAGACCATCGGTCTTATCCTCGAAATAAGAATTCAGTATTTATATTCAGCCATTTCTTTTATTGTCATTTAAATTTTAGTTCATATTTTTGGGAGTATGGGCCATCAATCTCATCCCTGAAATACAAGTCATGCTTTATATATATTATTTATAATACTAGTTTGTATTTAGTGATACTGGCCATTAGCTTCGTTACTAAAACGAATTCAGGCATAAAGCTATTTATAAGAGACCATCTCAGATAAATATAATAAAATGAGTAAGTAGAGATGAAGTGACGTATAATAAATAAATATAAAAAGATTAGGGTCTTTAAACAATGATATTATTTGAGAATGAACTATATATATATATATATATTGTTTGTATGCATATATTTATATGTAGAAGTGGAGCAAAATTATACTAAGGAGTGTAAGTGTATGGATATACTTACTCAGTATTAACTTGTTTATTTTTATAGGAATTCTTATTTTGTCTCATTAATATATATTTTGTAATATGACTAGTGCATAATGTGTCAAATAAAATGGGTTGATAATTAAGAACAAGGTGGGTGGATTTCCGCAAGGAACTGTCGGTATCTCAGTGAATGGGGTTATTTAATTGTCCAACAGTCCTATTATATAACTAAGCTTGGGTTCTGTAGTCGCCAGCACGAAACAGATAAAACTCTAAAGTGTGAGGACGTGAATGAGCTAAGAGCTCATGGCGAGAGGTCTGAAGAAAGATTATCATAAAACACAAACTAATATGTCACTATGATAAGTGCTGTTAAGTGCTTATTCACACCCCTTTATTTATGTTTGTTAGGCCCTTAGCACTATTAATATCTAACGATTTTAGTTGTTTTTAGTGTTTTGTAATGTGCAGGTTTTTGCATCAATACATGGCTACAAAGGAGCAAAATGGACTTGAAGAGAAGTAAAGGAGTATCATGAAGCGCTTGATCGCACTTGGTGCGATCGAGCAATTGCGTCAACGCAAAGGGAGGTTCAACGAGGTCCGTATGTCTCACTCTGTTTAACACCCTACGATTTCATCGCTAGCTATGCTCGGTTATTTCGCTTGATCGCAGAGTACGATCGAACATATCATCAGCAACGCATGACAATGAACGATGACTTGGCCGCACAGTTTTCTAAATAGGCCACTTAGTGCATTTTGACGGAGTTCTGTTGGGTTTTAAGAGCATTTGCCCTTGTTTAGTCGCCCATTTATTTGTAGCACTTCACTTTTAATTTAATTTAATGCTTTCCTTTAAGCTTTTTTACTTTATATATATTAAATCTTCAACTAAGGTTGAAGATGAAGCATCATTAGCACTTCCTTGATGTTTTTACGTTTAACGCATTCCGTTATTTAAAGTTCATGTTCATTTCATTGCAATTTATGTGACAAAGTTGTTGCGATTGTTGTTGTGGTGCATTGAAGTCTAACCCTCGTTGTGTTCCAAGTTGGGTGCACAACGGATGAGTGAACTCAATTAAATATCTGTGATCCATGGATAGGGATGATTCTATTGAGAATCACTATCCGTTGTAGCTTTAACGAAACACATCAATTTTGACTAGTATTAAAATAGCAATAGTGATGCGAACCTCAATGATATGCCGTTGAGACCCAACAACAATATTAGAATATAGACCAAGAAAGCTAAAATTCAGATTTGATGACAAACTCACCCAACGCTTATAATTAAATTGAACCAAAGGTAATATCACCCAACGTTTATAAATAAAACGAAACCAAAGGTATAAAGTTACAAACCACCCAACGCTTATAAATAAAACATGAACCAAAAGTATAAAGTAACAAAACCTCACCCAATGATTATAATTGAATCATGAACGGTATAAAATTTGAACGCCACAAGGAAGAATCCTTGATAAGTTCATAGGTTCTTTGAAGAACCAATAGATGGAGCAAACCTCACATTTTTAATTTTTCATTTCATCTCCTTCATTACAATGAGTCCATGCTATTTATAATGCATGGTTGAAATAGGAATACAAATTACTAAAGGAAAATAATAAAAGACTAAATAAAAGAATCCTAAAATTAAGGCTGATTTCGTCTTAAATTAGCAACTCCTCCAAGAAAAGAAATCACCTATGGAATGTCTTGAATAGATATATCAATCAGCCAATCGATTGGTATGGAATTGGAAAAGTCTGAAATAAGGATGCCAATCAGTGATTGAATCCTTCTAATCAACCATCAATCAGAACAATGTATCCTTTAATGATACTTATTGATTCTCATCAAATAGAATATGACTTAAGTTCTAATCGATAGACGGAAGTGTGTGTTTTACATTTAAGCAAGTATTTTATTGGGTGAGGTTTAGTAAAGCCTTAGTTATTTTTCTCCATTCATTTACACTTTTTAGAGTGGTTTACATTTTTGCAAGATTAATGTTTGATCATTCGTCCCAATTTTGGAACTTGGTTAAAATAGGGTTAATCTAGGTTTAATATTAGTTATTGAACAAACGCCGTTCCCTGTGGTTTGATCCCGCATTTTGCAACTCTACACGGTCGATGACTCATGCTATTGCTAGTGCAATCTAATTTGCATACCAAATTTTGGCGCTGTTTAGCGTTGTTTTGTTTAAATTAATATTATTTTTGGATTGATTTATTTTCTACTAGTATTTTATGCAATTCAATTATGTTCATAGTTTATTTTTGCTTTAATTAATTTTTGTTAATTTTAGAATAGTGTTTGCAGTTTTTGGTTGTATATAGTTCGAAAGAGATGGGTGGTTAAATTTTGCAATCGAACGCACTTGGCCTTTTCTTGTCGTCAGCCAAAGACAATGCAAGCAAACAGCGCGAGCATGTCAACGCATCGAGAAACGCACTTGTATCCTAAGCAACCGTGTTTGCTATCGAAGTTGCTTGTGCTCGAGACTTTGCTTCTGATCAACATGATATGTTCTGCTTTTTGTTTTTAGTGCTTTGAGTAATTGTTAAATTAGTTTTAATTGATTTTTCCTGCTAGCATGATTTGCTTTTTGTGTTTGTGCCTAGTTTATTTTAGTTTTTAATGATTAGTTAGTTTTATTTGTTGAATAATAGTTAAGTAGTTATAGTTAATTGTTTAATTATTTTGCCATGTTAGTTTTTATTTGTTTTGCTAGGTTGTCAATATTTTCTTTTTTGTTAATTCTGTGTTCATATTTGTTTAAAATTATTTAAATTCATTTAGTGCATATAGGCTATTTTCATATTTTAATTGTGTTAGTGTTTTAATTTCATCTAGGTTATTGTAGTTGTTCTTTATTTGCTGTTTTGTTTCCCTGTTTTTATTGTTTTCCATGCATGTTTACTTGTTTAGCTTGCTGTTTTTCCTTAGTACTTTATTAAAGGAAACTTCACTAACCTCCTTGAAGTTTAGTTATTTAAATACTCTAACGATTCTCACCTTTGAATTAATTGCTCAATTTGGACCTTCCATTTAGGGTTAAAATTTTAAAGACAAAATACTCGATTTTCTTTAAAAAATAAAAAACATTTTGGAAGTTGAAATTTTAAATAGTGAATTTCAAACATGACTTTTGTATAAAATTCCAACTTTGATATATTTTTATTTTTTAAAAAATTAGTATTTTATTCTTTTAAAATTTTGACTAATTTACGATGGGTCTAAATTGAGAGCAATTAAAAGTTCAGAGGGGTAAGTGAGAATTTTTGAACATTAGTATTGCAAAATGGTCAAACTTCACAATTAATGACGTTTCCCTTTATTCAATTTTGTTAATTTATGCATGGTTGGCATTTTTTTTAGAATTAACACCTTAGATGAATTTAGAAAGAAACATTAGGAAAGCATGTAGAGCTCATGAGATGGGGATAATCAAGAATCCAAGAATGGAGGAGCACGAGGATTATCAAGATGCAAGAGAAGGAACAGGAGCATAGAAGAGCTTTGATTTTCATGTCAGAATTGTCATTACTGGTATTCGTGCATAGTGTTGCCACCGACTAATGCAACCCACTATGATCTAAAGCCACATGTGATCCAAATGTTACCATCCTTTTACTTTTAGATCATGAAAACCCATATTCTCATGTGAAGAATTCAAAATATCTGTACCATCAAATTTCAAAATTTTTCGAGGAATGTCACCTCATGTTTTCTCACTTCATGATAGAGCCTGAGTGGTTGGACTCAATGCACGCTCCATCACATCGGGAAGAAGCTGATGCAATTTTTACAAGTTTTCCTAATGTCCAAAGTAAATGAGGCAAGAAAGGAAATAGTTCCTTTACGATGAGGATGAGAAATTTCGTAAATACGGTCAAAGATCTGTTGATGAAATGTCCCCTCACGGTTATGAAAAAATGGTGTCTGTGCAATTCTACCAAGGGTTTTTTCATTAACCGTAGTATGATTGAGTTGATGAATGTAGGGGCATTTCTAAACTTAACGGGAGGTTTAGCCTATAAAGCTTTGGAGAAAATTGCCGACAACTCTCAACACAGGGATTTTACGAGTTGTTGTGACAATTCTGCCCGAAACCCTAAGAAAGGGGGCATCCTTGAGTTAAAACATAGAGGTGTTCCAAAGGATGGATGCCATTGTCAAGAGATTGGATGCCCTAAGTGTAGGAAAATCTGTCAATGCGGTAAACACATTTCCTACTGAGAATTGTTCTATCTGTGCTAGTCCCATGTACCAAGCACAAAATTGTCCATCGATGACAGTTTTTGTTGAGATGGAACAAGTGAACGCTTTCAACAACTTTCAAAAGTCGTCCAGTGGGCCATATTTTGAGACATATAATCCAGGGTGGAGGAATCACCCTAATTTCTCTTGGAAGCAGAATCAACGCACCACAAATCAAGGAGGAGCTTCATATCCTGCAAATCATTATCCTCCTAGATTTTCTTCTTATCATGGACGCTCGGCTCCGTCAGCGTCATCCTCATCTTATCAAGCCCCCACTCAAGCCCTAGCTTTATCTCAACACAGTCACTGGAAGAGACCATTAGAGACTTTATGAAAATGACTGGTCAATCAATCAGTGACGTGAGGCATTCCACCATGGTGAACACCAGGCGATCTCGAAGTTGGAGATGCAGATGGGACAGTTGGTGAATCACCTTGGTGAGAGAGACAAGGGAAAGCTCCCTAGCCAAGCAGTGAATAACCCTAAAGCATGCAGTATTGGAAACTCTTCAAATCAAGAGCATGTATAGGCGATTTTCACTTTGAGGTTGGGAAAAGAGTGGACAACCAAGTGGTGGACTAATGTAGATTAGGATGACCTACCTTATCTATTAATCTTTTATTTAAATTAGGTTTATTTGTTAGTACTTTATCTTATCTTTTAGTCTTTTATTTAAATTAGGTTTCTTTGTTAGTCTTTTTAATTGTTTTAGTTTACTTTTCCTTCTAGTATGCAGTTTTAGATTACTTTTCCTTCAAGGATATGTAATCCTATTTTATCTTAGATTACTTTTCCTTCTAGGATGTGTAATCCTAGTTTATGTTAACATCTTTTATGCTTTAGCCTCTAAGCCTATAAATACAGGCTTAGACCTTTTGGAAAAAACAGTTTATTATTATTATTGAGTTTGTTTAATAAGAATACTCAGAGTTGAGTTTCTTGGTTATGTTTCTTCAGGCTTTAGATAGTATCTTTTGCTTAGAGAAGTTTCTTTGATTTTGTGATAGCCTCACAATCTTAGGAATATTTATCCCTTTTGTTTACTGTTTTCTTGATTATACATGATTTAACCCTACATCAGTTGGTATCAGAGCCCAATCTCTTTCCATGGCGCAGTCACAAGGGGAAGGGATAATCGCTTTGCACACTTGGTGGACGTGAATAATTGCCAAGAACCAGTTAGAGAAGAACCACCGGCAACCTATCAAGCACAATCGGAGGTACAATTTGCGAGCTTGAGGGAACAAATTGCAGCCCTCACAAAACTATTGTCCATTGAGAGTGGTGAGATAGTCAACATATACCCTCACCAATCGGAAGAGGATGAAAGACCATCATGGAGCGTGAGTGCAGGCATCAACCCTTGTACAAGCTCAGCAATCGGTGGAATGTTTCAAACTCGATAATTAGAATTTAAAAAGTTGCGTGAACCCAAAGAGTTCATGGTGGTAGAAAAAATAAAACATTTCACCAAAAGAAGTACCAAGGAAGATGGCAAAGATGGTGCCTAAGGAGGCGGAGATAAAGCATCAATCGGTGTCTCGACATTGGAGGTATGTGCCAATTTCAACATACATGCATCTTGGAAGGAAGCTTATCATCGATCCAAGGAGTGGTATGAATATCGCCTCGAGGAAGCAAGGAAGCTAGGACTCGAAACCAAGAGACATCCTTTCCTATCAATTGGAGTGGCTCACAAAAGGAAACGAGGTAAGGGTTTCTAAATATTGCCAAGTGCCTTTTTCTATTGGAGGTAAATATGTGGATCGTGTGGTGTGACGGGTCACTGTGTCAATTGTTATTGGGCAAATCGTGGAAAGATGATAAAGTCCCTATGATGAAACCAAGAATACGACGCTTCATGTTGGGTAAAACCAAGTTGACGTTACAGAGCCCATGGCCATGCCAACCTTCACAAGGAGATGGTCAAACCGTTGTAGCCAAGCAAGAGTTGACGCAAGGAAGGTGACATCAATGGAGTGGTAGATGATAAAGAAGCTGAAAAGATTTATTGACGTAAAGCAAACTACCAAAACAAGCGCAACCATTGCAAGATATTCAACCTCCACATGGGTGGTACTGGTCTAAACTTCCTAATCATCAACTCCATCACGAGTCCTAAAGAGCACGAAGAATTAGGAAAACAAGTGGACAAGGTGAACCTTCAGGTGTATCAAAATTTTCATGAAGAAGAAGAACCCTTGGAAGAGGTAAATCGAGTTTTGCACTTTTGATGACAATTCTACATCATGTGATGGTTAAGAGCCTCGAAGGTAAAGTCTTCAATTTCAATGTTGAACCAATTGACTATGTTGATTTCATTGGGATAGATGCTATTTTATCAGATTATTTTAACAAAAATTGTGATGAGATTCATATGGTAGAAAAGGCTTTTTTGTCAAAGATTGAAAAGGTCTTTATGAGTTCTTTGGGGATTCTTATGGCTTGTGGGAAGAGCAAAGCACAAGAGAAGCATAACAAGTCTACACATAAAAGAGGTGTGTGGGGATTTCACAACAACCATGAAGATACTCCACTAATGAAGATCACCATGATTACTATGGGGCTTGGGCTTGCTATAAAGTTGAGAAGAGACGATTGGAATGAGCTGATTGGACATCCAAAAGACCATGTAAGAGACCGGCCGAATTTGAGGACGAATTCTCCCCAACCTGGGGAGGATGATGTAGATTAGGATGATCTATCTTATCTATTAATTTTTTATTTAAATTAGGTTTATTTGTGAGTACTTTATCTTATCTTATCTTTTAATCTTTTATTTAAATTAGGTTTCTTTATTAGTCTTTTACTTGTTTTAGTTTACTTTTTCTTTTAGTACGCGGTTTTAGATTACTTTTCCTTCTAGGACGTGTAATCTTAGTTTATGTTAACCTCTTTTATGCTTTAGCCTCTAAGCCTATAAATACAGGGTTAGACACTTTGGAAAAAACAGTTTATTATTATTATTGAGCTTGTTTAATAAGAATACTCAGAGTCGAGTTTCTTGGTTATTTTCCTTCGGGCTTTAGATAGTATCTTTTGCTTAGAGAATATTTCTTTGATTTTGTGATAGCCTCACAATATTAGGAATATTTATCCCTTCTGTTTACTGTTTTCTTGATTATACATGATTTAACCCTGCATCATAGACCCGGTAGCACATGTTGAGGAAGAAGAACCAAAAGATGAAGAGGTGACAACAAAGGGAAGGAGATGCATTTACCAAGTTATGGAACCTCCTAGGCGCTTGTACCAAAAGCACCTTACGAAAGATTACAAGTCTAGGAATGGAGGGAAGCAGAGGACATTGAGCCAAACAAGTCCAAATAAATATTCCATTTTTGACAATAGCAAATTACCTTCACACTAAGTCCCAAAGATATTAAGATAAAGAGCAGATTGAATTAAAGGAGCAAATCTATGACAGCATTCTGATCTCTGAAGATTTCACAAGAAGTTGAGGATGTCAAGTGGACAAATTTTATTTCATGGATTTTATTGTGTTGGACACGAAGTTTAATAGGAGGAGATCCCAGGATTCTAGGGCAATTATTTTAGCTAGGCTAATTGCCTAGGTCATGATGGAATTTCTTGAAATATGATGAGTGAACATTTTCACATCAGAACCATTAATTATGACAAATGAATCAAGGCATTGAGGAGATAATCTATAGAGGACCAAGCATGCCTTTCATTGGAAGATTTGATTTGGAGAAACTTATTGAGAGGTGATGCATTTTGAGACTGCTCCTTTGGTGAGCAAGAGAAGGATGACTTTATTCTAAGGAACGTCTGATAGTCTTCTAAGTTCTAGGTCCAGTGAGTCTCATCAATTATAGCTTCGCTTGAAAGATGTTCAAGAGGAGGAATTGTTAGAAGTTTTGAGAGTATATGAAGCTAGGCTGACTATTGAGGACATTAATCACGTTGGTTATGCATAAGATACATCTTGAAGAGAATTCCAAACCATTGAGGAACCAAGAGAAGGCTCAACCCGAATGTAGGAGGTAGTGAGAGCAAGTGATAAAATTGTTATTGGGATCATCATCATTTGATAGTGGGGTGAGTGAAATAAAGCAAGCGGCTGGATTGATGGTAGTGACGAACTAGGATAAAGAGTTGGTGCCAACTCGATTCATTGGATGGAGAGTATTATAGACTACGTAATTGAAGCGCCACCGGAAAGATCACTTCTCTCCATTCATTGATCGATGGTGGAGCATTTAGTGCATGAGAACGCTTTTGGATGGTTATTCATATAAAGGTCATGGACCTCAAGACCGGAGAAGTTACATTTACATGTCCCTTTGGGACATTTGATGCACATGCCTTTTGGGTTATGCAATGAGCTATTTTCAATTATAGAGAATTTTCCACATGGTAGATTTATGGAGATCATGGATGATTTCTGTTCTTTCATCTTTTAGGAGTGTTTATTCTCATGTTGGTTTTAGTGAGATGCAAAAAGAAGAACCTTGTGCTTAATTGGGAGAAATGCCATTTATAGTTAAGAGCAACAAGTAGCATCATCTCTCAAAGGGTATTAAGGTTGACAAAGGAAAGGTAGATTTGATTCTAACCTTCTAACATCTGAAGAATCCTTTTACCATGATTCTATAGGCTTATCATGGATTTAGATGAAAGCCCTTGTCTAGGTTGTTGGCCAAAAGACCTAATGTCCACAATGACACCACCTAGTTGGGGTGAACCATTTGAGATCATGTGACACATCAAATTATCTGTTGGAGCTGTTTTATTATAAGAAACTTCATGTGATTTACTTGTGAGAGACTAAGAGACAACTCAATTATTCCACCATAGGAGTTGTTGGTTCGTTTTATCATAAGTTTTAGATCCTGTTGGGATCTAAAAACATAGATAGTATTGAGGAGATTTTTTTCAAGAAAGATATCACTTGATCCGATGGATTTTTCTGCTTCAAGAGTTTGACATTGAAATTGGATAAGAAGGGGATTGAAAATGTTAGATCATTTGTTAGTTGACCATGATTTCAGAGGAGATCATTTTGAGATTTCGATGAGCAATTGATGATATTGCTCACAATTTTCCTTGGTTTCATGGATATAGACTATCTTGTTACCAAATGCCCTTTGCATTAAGAGATAAGCTCTTGTCCAATGTGAAAACCTCTTTGGGATGATCCATTTATTCAAGATTGAGAATTGAAGATAATACCATTTTGACCAAACCAATGTATTCCTTTTGTCATGATCATAGCATTTAAAGAAACAAGACCACTACAAAGATTTTGAAGAGAGGAAATTAGTTTAGAAAGTTATTGGAATATCTACAAGCTTTAAATCCAGTATTTCAAAGAGGAACATGATTAATCAAGTTGATATTTTTGATGTAGTCATGAACAGCCTCAAAATCTGATTGAGCATTTGAATTGGTGATTATTCAATTGAGTGTGAGATGAAAATTGTGCATTTTTGAAGGACACATTTTGCTGTTTGGACACAGAGCATTACTGATGAGGAAGATTGATCAAGATTTTGAGTGTCGATGATGAAGATTTCTTAAAAGGTTTAATTTTTTATCACCCATTAATTATTCTGAGAAATGAATCAAACTTTTGAGAAGATAAAAACCTGATTTGCAAGATGAATGATTTGTGGGATGAAACATTTAAGACCAGATGATGATGGAGATCATGACCATAAGGATCTCATTCAAGTACCAAGTAAGCATGAGCACGGAAAGAAGTTCAAAGATGTACTCAGGATTATTCAAGAAGGGCTGCAAATTCATGGAGGCCCATTGAGATAATCCAGAGAACAAAGAATCGCCTTGATTCAAGTTCAGAAGGATAATTCCATAACTGATCTTTTCTGGTAGAATTTTGAGAAGCAATTCCATAGGTGATTTCTTTTAGGAGAATAACCATATGATAGGAGAAGTTTTCAAGAAGCATCAAAAAATCACCAATAGGATTCTTTATGTTTTATTATTTTCCTTAATAAGTTGTATTCATTTTAACCATGCATTATAAATAGCATACTCATTGTAATGAGGACAACATTGATCATTGATAAATTAAGAGGTTTATTCTCTCTTTGGTTCTTTGAAGAACAGAACTATGATTTGATCCATCTCATTATCAAACAAACTCCATCAGCTTGATGCTTCTTTATGAGGTTCTGTTTGTCATAAATAACTGGTCGAGGTCATCCTTCAATGTCCAAGAACCATCTTGGGCCTTGTTGTTGTCCGACTTGAGAGCATCACCACCCTATTAGTTGGTGAATGGAAAGCTTGTCATTTGATTGAGCAGGTTGGGCCAATATGAACTTTTTGATTGATTTAAAGGAAGCTAACTCATTTAGAGGAGTGAGAATGATTTATGATAGTTCGAGAAGTACAAAGAACACAAAGAAGGTTCATGACCAGCACATTGAGGAGATCTTTTGTTAGTCGAAAGTCCTTTACAATTCTTATTGCATTTATTCTCCAAGTTGAAATCTTAGTGGATGGGGATATCATTGGACAGTTTTTTTCAGGGGCCATCGAGATAGAGGATCCAAGAATGGTAATAATTTTTTAAGGTGAATGGACAAAGAGTGAAACCATTCTTGGAGTTGAGGAGTTTAAAGGTTGAGGCTACTGCTGGAGGATCCGATTTATAGAGTGATTGTAGTTATCAGAGTCTGTTGACCAGAATGATGCTTATTGATGTGAACTGCCAAGAATAAGAAACAATTGGGAAAAGATGTTTTTTGATTAAGGATGATCCTATTGTTGTTTATGACAAAAAGAATTATGGAAGACGCCACAACTGATGGTTTTTTGATAATATGCATGGTAAATTCAAGTGTTTCAAAGAACCAAAGAGTAAACCTCATTTTTTATCAATCATCAATGTGTATTACAATGAGTCCATGCATTTATAATGCATGGTTGAAATAGGAATACATTTTTGTAAAAAAACTAAAAGTCAAATAAAAGAATCCTTTAAGGTAGATTTCATGAATTAGCTTCTCAAGAAAAGAAATCACTTATGGATTTGCTTCTCCAAGAAAATAAATCACTATGAATTTGCTTTTTGAAAGAAATCACCAATTTTAGCCTTGAATCCTTTGAACTTGAATCAATGATGATTTTGTTGCGTGGATATGCTCAATGGGCCTCAAGATTGTTTGAGCCATAACTCTTGAATGAGTCCATTGAGTACATCCTAACTTTCTCTCTCAAATCGCCCAATTGGTACTTGAATGAGATCCTCTTTGATCTCACCATTGTGCATTAAACACAAAAGAACATTGAAGAATTCATGACCAACATTTTGAAGATCTTTGAGCCATCAAAAATCTTTACAATTGGTTGCATTTATTCTTGTTAAATTTAGGTGATCAATGAATGTTTTCAATAAATTGAGATGAGGATCCAAAGAATCAACTTTTAAGAAATACAAAGATAAACCATTCTTGGAGTTGAGGAGTTTAGATTGAGGCTACTCTGGAGGATCCGATATAGAGTGATTTTTCACAAGTCTCTAAGAGCATTAATGAAGAAATTCCATTATGTTTCTTGCTTTATGCTTAGATTTGTTTAAGAAAATTTGTATCTTTTCTATAAATGCTTCCATATTTTTTCTGGCAATTGCTTTTGAGAAGTTTTGTCTTTTCATTGAAATAGTGTAAATATTTAATTTTTTATTGATATTTTAATGTGTATTTTTTTGCATTTTGAATGATCACGCTGATCTTGAATGTTATCAAGTTGTTGGGAGTTTAAACAATCTCGAGAAGGTCGAATCATCCTCATTTGTGTGGTTTATTTTGTCATTTCTTGGTGATTCAATTATGTCAATCAACGCATCTTGAACCTCATGGACATTTTGGTCAAGTTTCATCCTTTCATTTTCTTTCATGATATTAGCCAGTTGAAAAAAAAAAAAAAAAAAAAAAAAAAAAAAAAAAAAAAAAAAAAAAAAAAAAAAAAAAAAAAAAAAAAAAAAAAAAAAAAAAAAAAAAAAAAAAAAAAAAAAAAAAAAAAAAAAAAAAAAAAAAAAAAAAAAAAAAAAAAAAAAAAAAAAAAAAAAAAAAAAAAAAAAAAAAAAAAAAAAAAAAAAAAAAAAAAAAAAAAAAAAAAAAAAAAAAAAAAAAAAAAAAAAAAAAAAAAAAAAAAAAAAAAAAAAAAAAAAAAAAAAAAAAAAAAAAAAAAAAAAAAAAAAAAAAAAAAAAAAAAAAAAAAAAAAAAAAAAAAAAAAAAAAAAAAAAAAAAAAAAAAAAAAAAAAAAAAAAAAAAAAAAAAAAAAAAAAAAAAAAAAAAAAAAAAAAAAAAAAAAAAAAAAAAAAAAAAAAAAAAAAAAAAAAAAAAAAAAAAAAAAAAAAAAAAAAAAAAAAAAAAAAAAAAAAAAAAAAAAAAAAAAAAAAAAAAAAAAAAAAAAAAAAAAAAAAAAAAAAAAAAAAAAAAAAAAAAAAAAAAAAAAAAAAAAAAAAAAAAAAAAAAAAAAAAAAAAAAAAAAAAAAAAAAAAAAAAAAAAAAAAAAAAAAAAAAAAAAAAAAAAAAAAAAAAAAAAAAAAAAAAAAAAAAAAAAAAAAAAAAAAAAAAAAAAAAAAAAAAAAAAAAAAAAAAAAAAAAAAAAAAAAAAAAAAAAAAAAAAAAAAAAAAAAAAAAAACAGCAGGAGTAAAGCCACAAGACAGAGGCATGAAATTTTCCATGTTCTCTATGTGTTCCACAAAGGCTTTTTTGGTGCTCCATTCTTGAGATCATTTGGAGATAGATTTATAAGGAAGGAGTACTATCGAGCACACGAATATGGGGTTTGGTTTTCCGCTTTCTCATCACTTATAAAGAGAAAGAAAGGAATTAAAGGCAATGCTACGGATGGGCCGACCACTGAGGGCCCACACTTCGGCCACATCCAGTGGAACCAAAGTTGTTGTTCCTACATGCCTAGGGCCGCAGCAGCACCAGAGCAATTCGGACGAGGTATGGTGATGCAAATTGTGTAGCCATGTCAGTTTGTTTAATTTTCCTTTCAGAATAAGGATTGGGTTTTCCCTTTTCCATTAGGGTTATATTTTATTTTATAGTAAGGATTAGGTTTTTCCTTTTCCTTTTCCTAATCATATAAAGGCATCTAGTCTTTGTTGACAATTCAAAATTCAATTTATACTGATTATTGGTTTTCTCTAAGAATCTTATAGTTGAGTTTTCTTCCTATTTTCCTTTGATTTATAGGTAGACTCTATATTTTAAAGATGAATTCTCAGACTATTGAGAGAAGCAACCACTTTGCAGACATGAACAAGGTGTACGTGCACATAGAGACAACACAAGGAGCAATCCAATTCGCCAGGCATTATGATGGGCAAATGCTCCTCAACAAGACCGCGATCAAGGACATGAAAATTTAGCGCTGAACCATGGCAATACAAGAAGGATCAATTTCAGGCATTGGTGGATCAACTTGAAACCTTGCCTACCAAAATATCCAACCCGTGTCATCACAATGAGGATGGATCTAGAAACCTATTTACGGAGCGCCGAACGCAGGGACGTTAGCACCTTGCACAAAGCTCACACCAATCAGCGGGTGAGTAGGTTCAAACTTGATAAACCAGAATTCCAAAGTTGCTTGTTGAGTGGCAAATATTGTATATTTGAGCCCCTTAACTTATGTTTGTTAAGCTATTAGTTTTGTTGTTTTATAATGTTTTTGTTAGTTTTAGTATTTTATTGTGCTACAGGTCATTGCCATAAAAGTTTAAAGAATTAACAAAAGGAAGATCTGGTTAAGAATGCTAAAGACAAAGCCACGATTGAGCGCACAATCGATATGATGTTTACGCATTGCACTCAAGCCCAAGAGTCTGTGATTGAGTGCACGCCACATACATTTGAGATCCCCGCGTAGCCCTAGCACCATCACTTTCATTGTTGCACAAAGAATATCACTTGACGCCAGCAAGCATGCTTTATCGAGTGCACTTGGATCGAGGACATATATGAACTCCACCAACAATTGCGATGAAACCTAATAACAATGATGGCATGGAACCCCAAGATCGTGAAGACAAGATTTGTTGAACCTTGACTCGTCACCTAACCAGATGAAAACCAAGACTACGAAGGATTGAAAACGCCACACCAAGAAAACCTAAGCATCTGTCATGAAATCAAGGTGATAAGTTTGGTTGTTTGAACGCCACAAGATTAACTTGATAAGTTCAAAGAATTCTTTTAAGAAGCAAGAGGAACACAAGACCTCACAAGGATAATAGTTTTTCTGAAAAGGAAAAATTATCATTAAAATTCATAATAATCCACCTATATACTTGGAACAACCCTCCAAGAATAAGAAAACTACACAGACATTAACATAACAAGTCCCCACATTTTTAGACCTCTTGGACTTCTGGAGACAACCAAAACATAGCTAAATGACTAAATTCATTCTCCTGTTTAATATCCTAGAAACTCAACAAATTCACATGATTTTGCATGCTAATTAACCTTATCAATTGCTTTGATGACGTGAACTAAGTATTGATTATTATTTGAGCCCATGTTGGCCTTTTTAGAGTCAGCCTCATTCTCTTGGATTAGCCCATTTAGTGTTTCCTTAAAACGTTTGGCTCTAAGTCTTGTAATTGGGCTAGGAAGTGACAAAGGTTCTGTGTGATGAGAATCAATACATCATTAAAGGATCCATTGTCAACATTGATGGTTGATTAGAAGGATTAAAAGCTATGACATCCATTTTGAACTTCAATTCCATCAATTGACGGATTGACATATTTATTCTAGACATTTCATAGGTGAAATTCTTTGTAATTTGTATTTATTTCAACCATGCTTATAACAGTATGGACTCATAAAAAGGGGATGAAATAAAAAATTAAAATGTGAGGATTGTTCCATCTATTGGTTCTTGAAGAACCTATGAACTTATCAAGGATTCTTCCTTGTATGCAAATTTTATACCTTGTTCATGATTCAATTATATCATTGGGTGAGGTTTTCTTACTTATACTTTGGTCACGTTTATTTATAAACATTGTCGAGGTTTGTAACTATAAACCTTTGTTACATTTTCTAATGTCCTTTTCCTTGATTCGTTGTTTCTATAATATTTTTTTGCCATTGATATTTAAATTCTTTCCTTATTCATTGTTTCCATAATATTTTGTGCAATTAACATTGGTTTAAATTTTTCCATTGATTCATTCTTTCCATAATATCTATTCTACCATTGGTATTGGTTTAAATCTTCCTTTGATTCGTTGTTTCAATTATTTTCTTTCGTTGGTATTGGTTTATTAAATTCAAGTTGAATTTTGATGTTCGTTAGTTCAATAAATAACTGAAAAGGAAGCTACGAGAGGAAAAGGTAAGAGAGTGTGAGACTAATATCAAAACAATGCCAATTTGAGAGGAACACATGAGTGGCAACATTTGAGCAAACAAGGGAGTGTTGTGAGGAATTATTTCAACATTTCTATATTGTATCAAGAGTATGTCTTCCAGGCGCACATCAAACAAAGAAGGAGGAGGAGTCGTTTTCATGTTGTATATAACAACAATTTGAACGCATGAAGTGGTGTTTAATGAGATTGGGATCGGATGGATAAGCAAGACGCTGTTTGCTACTTGAGAGGCATCCCCAAAGAGATCCTATGCTAGAAGGCAAGAAAGGCGACACGTGGATGATTTTGGTGATGACCATGATGATGAATTCAAGATGAAGATGATCGAGCTTCAACGGTGAGGGCATTCGTGCAAAAAAGGCGGTAGAGGTTTCCAAAGAGATCGAGATGGCAAAATTGACCAAACCTGAAACATCAAAATGATACCGCTTTCCAAGGGAAAAGGATCAAGTATTTGGAATGGGAGAATGGAGTTGATTTTGAGTGCCACAACTACTAGGAGAAAAAGGTAAAACATTGAGTTTATTGACTATGCTATTATTTGGTGGATCAACTATGAATAGAAGGAGAAACCATGAGAGGTATTGAACTGAAGAAAAAGGCCATCATGAGAATTGTCCCTAGTCACTATTATAAATTGTATGAAATTACAAAGTCTTACAATGCTATAAGAGCAGATGACTATAAGGAATGGCGCTATGATTGCTAATGTAGTGGAGGATAGAGAAGCTACCATGGCGAGGTTTTTGAATACTGAATGGGACATTCAACGTGGTGGAGTTCCAACAATGGAGTTGGAGGACATGATGGCAATGAAGGTGGAACTCGAAAAAGGAAAATACCATCATTTCAAATCCGGCTCTACTTGGAGATCAATTGAGGAAACAAGGCTGTTTTTGACCAAACCAAAACACAAAAAGGGATGAAATAATGTCAATAAAGGTAAACGAATCCCAAACTAATCGGGATATTAAGTGTTTTCATTTTAGTAGGTCATATAGCTTCACAATGCCCAAATAAAAGGACCATGATCATGTGTTGATAAGGTAAAACTGAAAGCAGGCGATGATGATCAAATGCCACACTTAAAGATGATTATCGATGATGTAGATCTGGAGGGTGAGTCACTTGTAATCGCTAAGTGCCCAAGTCAAAGAGGATGATATGGAACAACAAAGGGAGAACATTTTCATACTAGATGCCACATCAACAACAAGGATGTAGCATGATTGATGTTCAAATTTATTGAAAAATTGAATTTACCTACCTTAAGCATAAAACATAAGTTATGGTAATGATAGTAGGTAAAATAAGTAATTTTAGTTTTTTTTTTGAATTGGGACAAGGATGAAGTACTTTGATGTTCCAATGCATGGTCACATACTATTTGTGGCTAATTTGATAAAAACCATTATTGATGGAGATCAAGGCACCACTCAAGGATCTCATTCAAGTACCAATTCGGTTAGAGCACGAGCAAAGAAGTTCAAAGATGTACTCAATGGACTCATTCAAGAGTTATGGGCTCAAGCAAATTCATGGAGGCCCATTGAGCATAATCCACGAGGCAACAAAGAATCACACCTTGATTCAAGTTCTAGAAGGATAATTCATAACTAATTTCTTTTCTTGGTGGAGAAGTTTTCTTGGAGAAGAAGCTAATTCCATAGGTGATTTCTTTTCTTGGACTTATGGAGGAGAAGCTAATTCCATAAGTGATTAATTTTTCTTGGAGGAGAATCTTTTCTTGGAGGAGAAGTTAATTTGCATAAAATCTACCTTAATTTTAGGATTCTTTTATTTGGGCTTATTATTTTCCTTTAATAAGTTGTATTCCTATTTTAACCATGCATTATAAATAGCATGGACTCATTGTAATGAGAACAAACATTGATTATTCATAAAATTGGTGAGGTTTATTCTCTTTGGTTCTTTGAAGAACTACTTGAACTTATCGTGATTTCCGTGGCGTTCATCTCGACTTATCAAACGGAAACTCCATCACCGCTTTATGTCTTCCTTATACCGAGGTTCTTGTTTGTCATAAACAACGGTCGAGGTCATCCTTCGAATCTGTCCATAGAACGATCTTGGGTTCCCTTTCGTTGTTGGGTCTCGTTATTCTTGACGAGGGTTCACATCATTTGGTATCGAGCAGTTTCTATTCAGTTTGCCTATCCTTTAACATCTTTCATTCCTTTTCTTTCTTTTGCACATTATTTATCTCTTCTAAATTTTCTTTACCCTACCGCTCAATCTTTGTTTGTTCTTGTTGTAGTCACTTCTTCTAGTTATGTCTAAATCTTATTTTATTATTCTATCAAAAAAAAAAAAAAAAAAAGAAGATAGTGAGAAAAGAAAAAAAAAAAAAAAAAAAAAAAGAGATAATAGATAATAGAAGAAGAGAAGAAAAAAAAAAAAAAACTATTCTGTTCTTCCAAATTCTATATTCCTTCTAATTCTAATCTGAAAAAAAAAATTTCCATATTCTGTTTTCAAAATATGAAATTCTTCATTAGTGCTTGGTGAATTGTTGCTCAAACTATTCTGTGCTTCCAAAATTTAAAACTACCATACTCCTTCTAATTCCAAGCTGAAAATTCCATATTCCTTATGTTCAAATCTGAAATTCCTTGATTAGTTCTTGGTGAATTGTTGCTGGAAATTTTGAGTTGTTTGTGTAGTTTCAAAAGAACTAAAAGAGAATTATCGAGGTGAAAAGAGGCAAGAGTGGTGAGAACATTCGAGGGTAAGAGCCATATTATTTTGAGTGAAACACGAGCAGAAAGTGATCCAAATTCTTGAGTGTAAACACGTAAGGGAGTGATTCGTGCGGTCGTTTTTTTATTTTTTTTTTTTCTAACCTTTGTTTTGCAGCAATCATGACTCAAGATAGTGGTAAGAGCATTGCCGAAAATGATACAAAATTGACTGATCAAAGTGTTTATGGAGGCCATGATGAGTGAGATGAGGCGTGTGATGAAGATGGAGATGGAGCAGATTCACGAAAGGATAGATCAGATGGAGAATAGACGTGAGGAGCAACCACAAAATGGTCATAATTTGCGTAGAAGGGGAAGAGTTCCACCGAGGGAGGAGGATGAAGAGCGTTATGGGTCTGGTTTTGATGAAGAAGAAGATCGGGAGTCCATTGTTAACAATAGGAGACCCGGAGGAAGATTTGGAGAAGCTAGGAATCGTGAAGATAACAACTTGGGTGGTATTAAGATGAAGATTCCGTCCTTTCAAGGTAGATCTGATCCTGAGGCATATCTTGAGTGGGAGAAGAAGATGGAGTTCGTGTTTGATTGCCACAACTACTCGGAGACAAAGAAGGTAAAATTAGCCGTGATTGAATTTTCTGAATATGCTATTACTTGGTGGGATCAGCTTGTGATAAACAGGAGGCGGAATAGAGAACGACCAATAGACACATGGGAGGAGATGAAAGTAGTGATGAGAAAGCGGTTCGTTCCAAGTTACTACTACCGAGAGTTGTACAAAAAGCTACAAGGTCTTAGACAAGGGAGTCGAAGCGTAGAGGATTACTACAAGGAGATGGAGATTGCTATGATCCGCGCTAATGTAGAGGAGGATCGGGAGGCCACAATGGCTAGATTTTTACTTGGCTTAAACCAGAAGATCCATGATAAGGTAGAGATGCAGCATTATGTGGAATTGGAAGATATGGTGCATATGGCTATCAAAGGAACAACAACTAAGAGAGGGAGTGGGACACGTGCAGGCCATAACTCTAGTTCTACCTCTTGGAAATCGAGTCATGCCAAGCCACTAGACAAGTCACAAATGCCAAACCCGAACCCAAGTCCATGACCACCAGCCACGTTCCTCAAGGTAAAATCGAAGCCTCTACCTCTAGGAATCGTGACATTAAATGTTTTAGATGTCAAGGCAGGGCCACATAGCAAGTCAATGTCCAAACAAGCAAGTCATGGTGTTGCAAGTCAATGGTGAAATTGTGACCGATTGTGAAGATTCCAACACCGACGACATGCCGCCATTGGAGGATGTTTTGAGGAGGAGTATTTAGCCCTAATGCATTGACATTGGTGGCAAGGAGAGCATTGAGCTTGCAAGCAAAAGGAGTTGATGAAGTACAGGGAGAACATCTTTCACACTAGGTGCTATGTTAAAGACAAGGTATGTAGTATGATTATTGATGGTGGTAGTTGTACTAATGTTGCAAGCACAATTATGGTTGAGAAATTGGGATTGCCCATGGTAAAGCACCCTAGACCATAAGTTGCAATGGTTAAATGATAGTGGTGAGATAAGGGTGAACAAGCAAGAGTTGTATCGTATCGTAAATACGAAGATGAAGTGTTGTGTGATGTAGTACCGATGCAAGCGGGACACTTATTGCTAGGGCGTCCATGGCGTTTGATAGGCATGTGAAGTATGATGGCTTTATTTAACAAGTACTCTTTGTACTTAATCAAAGATCAATCACTCTTGTACCATTGACACCGCAACAAGTATACGAGGATCAAGTGAGATTAAAAGGAGAGTGATCAAAAGAAAGAGAGTGAACAAAAGAAAAAGAGTGAAAATCAGAGAGAGGCCAAGAAAAATGAGAGAAAAAGAAAATCAAAGTTCGGCCCTTGAGAGAAAATCAGAGAGAAAACAAAAGAATTTCTATGCAAAAGTGAGTGAGATCAAGCGAGCAATGTTTTCAAATCAGCCGATGATTGTACTTTTGTACAAAGAGGCACTTTTAAACACTAACGAACTTGACCTTGCTTTGCCTAGTTCTATTGTTTCTCTTTTGCAGGAGTACGAGGATGTCTTCCCTGAGGAAACACCACATGGGTTACCTCCAATCCGAGGGATTGAACATCAAATTGATTTTGTTCCCGGTGCAACCATTCCAAACCGACCAGCTTATAGGAGCAATCCCGAGGAGACAAAGGAGCTTCAACGGCGGTAAGTGAATTATTGGAAAAGGGCATGTGAGGAGAGCATGAGCCCATGTGCGTTCCGGTCTTACTTGTACCTAAGAAGGATGGGACGTGGAGAATGTGCGTTGATTGCCGAGCCATCAACAACATAACGGTAAAGTATCGTCATCCTATCCCACGCTTAGATGACATGTTAGATGAGCTGCATGGTTCTTGCATATTTTCTAAGATTGATTTAAAAGTGGATATCATCAAATTAGGATAAAGAAGGAGATGAATGGAAAACCGCCTTTAAAACAAAATATGGTTTATATGAATGGTTAGTTATGCCTTTTGGTTTGACTAATGCTCCGAGCACCTTTATGAGACTTATGAACCATGTTTTGCGTCCATTTATAGGCAGATTTGTTGTTGTCTATTTTGATGATATACTCATTTATAGCAAAAACCTAGACGATCATGTGGTACATGTGAAATCTGTTTTAGATGTGCTAAGGAAAGAAAGGTTGTTTGCTAATTTAAAGAAGTGCACTTTTTACACCAATAAGCTTGTATTTTTGGGATTTGTTGTTAGTGCACAAGGTATACAGGTTGATGAAGAAAAGGTACGTGCAATCCAAGATTGGCCGAGCCCCACAAGTGTAGGTAATGTTCGTAGTTTTCATGGACTTGCTAGTTTCTACCGCGGTTCGTGAAGGACTTGATAGAGCTTAGCCGCACTCTTAGAAGTGATCAAGAAGAACGTTGGATTTCGGTGGGGAGAAGAACAAGAGAAGGCATTTCAATTAATCAAAGAGAAGCTGACTAACGCACCTTTGTTGTCTTTACCTAACTTTTCTAAAACATTTGAAATTGAATGTGATGCTGTGTGTTGGTATAGGCGCCGTTCTTATGCAAGAGGGACGACCAATTGCTTACTTCAGAGAAACTCAGCAAGGCAGCCTTAAACTACCCAACTTATGACAAGGAGTTGTATGCATTGGTTCGGCTTTAGAGACGTGGCAGCACTACCTATGGCCTAAGGAGTTCGTGTGATTCACACCGATCATGAGTCCTGAAACACTTGAAGGGCCAACACAAGCTAAACAAAAGGCATGCGCGATGGGTGGAGTTCATAGAGACGTTTCCGTACGTCATTTGGTACAAGCAAGGTAAGGAGAATGTGGTCGCCGATGCACTTTCTCGTAGGTATGCCTTACTCTCCACACTTGATGCAAAATTGCTTGGTTTTGAATACATTAAAGAATTATATGCTGAAGACCACGAATTTTGTGAGGAATATCGAGCTTGTGAGAAAATCACCTCTGGTAAGTTCTTTAGGCTTGATGGATTCCTATTTCGAGAAAATAAGCTATGTGTGCCTAACTGTTCTATGAGGGAGTTATTAGTGCAGGAATCACATGGTGGGGGATTAATGGGACATTTTGGAGTAGCAAAGACTTTAGCTATTTTGCAAGGCCACTTCTATTGGCCTCACATGAAACGAGATGTCGAACGGATTTGTGGTAGATGTGTCACATGTAGGCAAGCTAAATCCAAAGTGCAGCCCAACGGTTTGTATACTCCTTTACCAATTCCTAGTGAGCCTTGGATTGATATTTCAATGGATTTTGTCTTAGGATTGCCTAGGACTAAACGTGGAAGAGATTCCATTTTTGTGGTCGTGGATAGATTTTCTAAAATGGCACATTTTATTCCATGTCACAAAACGGATGACGCTTCACATGTTGCTGATTTGTTCTTTAGAGAGATTGTGAGATTACATGGCATGCCTAGGACAATTGTTTCGGATAGAGATGCTAAGTTCTTGAGCTATTTTGGAAGACTTTGTGATGTAAGCTAGGTGCTATTGTTTTCACTACTTGTCATCCACAAACCGATAGTCAAATGAAGTAGTAATAGGACTTTGTCTACTCTATTGAGGGCAATCATTAGAAAGAACATCAAAACATGGGAGGAATGTTTACCACATGTTGAGTTTGCATATAGAGCTTTCATTCGCTACTAAATTTTCGCCATTTGAAATTGTATATGGGTTTAACTTTTAACTCCATTGGATTTAACTCTTTACCTTTGACGAACGTTAATTTAGATGGCAAAAGAAAGCTTTTGTGAAGTGATTCATGAGAAAGCACGACTCAACATTGAACGAAGAACGGACAATATGCCACACAAGCCAACAACAAGGACGCCGACTGGTTTTTGAACCCGGAGATTGGGTTTGGCTGCATATGAAAAAGAAAGATTCCTAAAAGATGTTCCAAATTGCTCCAAGAGGAGATGGTCCTTCCAAGTCCTCGTATCAATGACAACGCTTAAGCTAGATTTACGTGAGTACAATGTAAGTGCCACTTTTAATGTTACCGATTTGAGTCCTTTTGATGTAGGTGATTTGAGGCAAATCCTTTCAAGAGGAGGGAATGATGGAGATCAAGGCACCACCAAGGATTTCATTCAAGTACCAATTGGGCGAATGAAAGCAAGAAATTCAAGATGTACTCAATGGACTCATTCAAGAGTTATGGGCTCAAGCAAATTCAGGCCCATTGAGCATAATCCACGTGGGCAACAAAGAATCGCCACCTTGATTCAAGTTCTAGAAGGATAATTCCATAGGTGATTTCTTTTCTTGGAGGAGAAGCTAATTCCATTGGTGATTTTCTTGGAGGAGAAGCTAATCCAAAATCTTTTAATTTTAGGATTATTTTATTTTCTTTTATTTTCCTTTAATAATTTGTATTCTATTTTAACCATGCATTATAAATAGCATGGACTCATTGTAATGAGACACAACATTGATGATTGATAAAATTGTGAGGTTTATTCTCTTTGGTTCTTTGAAGAACTACTTGAACTTATCGGGATTTCTATGCTCATCTCGACTTATCAAACGGAAACTCCATCTTGGCGTTTCCTTATACGAGGTTCTTGTTTGTCATAAACAACGGTCGAGGTCATCCTTCAATCTGTCCATAGAACGATCTTGGGTTCCTTTCGTTGGGGTCTCGTTATTCTTGACGGTTCACATCATAGTTTGTGAATAGATGGCTTTAACAAGTACTCTTTTTGTACTTAATCATCAATCACTTGTACAATTGACATCAGCAAGTATGAGGATCTGAGATTACAAAGGAGTGATAAAAGAAGATGATCAAGAAAAATGAAATCGAGAGAGAAAAATGAGAGAAAACTCATGTGAACCTGTCAAGAATAACGAGACCCAACAAAGAAAAACAAGATCTTTGGACTTGAATATAATTCCATTTATGACAAACAAGAACCGGTATAAGGAAGACGCACAAACGGTGATGGAGTTTTGATAAGTTGAGATGAACGCCATGGGAAATCGAAGTTAAGTAGTTCTTCAAAGAACCAAAGAGGATAAACTCACAAGTTTTCAATAATCATGTTGTGTCTCATTACAATGAGTCCATGCTATTTATAATGCATGGTTAAAATAGAATACAAATTATTAGAGGAAAATACTAAAAGACCAAATAAAAGAATCCTAAAATTAAGGTAGATTTTGCCAAATTAGCTTCTCCTAAGAAAAGAAATCACCTATGAATTAGCTTCTCCTCCAAAAAGAAATCACCTATGGAATTATCCTTCTAGAACTTGAATGAGGTGACGATTCTTTGTACAGTGGATCATGCTCAATGGGCCTCAGAATTTCTTGAGCATAACTCTTGAATGAGTCCATTGAGTACATCCTTAAACTTCTTTGCTCGATCGTAATCGCCCAATTACTCCTATAAATTATTTGAATTGATGCAGTATGAAATCAATTTGATGTTCAATTTGATTGGAGGTAAACCATGAGGTACCTCAATTTCAAATGCAAAAGAGAAACAATATGAAGCAATGGTTTATCATTAGTAATTAAAAGAGCTTGTTCATGAGTACAATAAAGTGAAATTAATTCTCTCTTTGATTTCACTCTTTTTGCAATGCAATTCAATTTTTCCTCTTGCTCTCACTATGACGAGATTTCTTTTCTTTTTACAAATGATCAATGTTTTTCTCCTTTATTTCAATCCTTCCTTTCTTTTCCTCTTTTTTTCATTTGATCAGAATTTTAATTGATTGTCTATTTGAAGTTAATGAAGAGGAATTATATAAAAGAATTTATTTGTGAATCATGATATCATAGATGGTCTAACAATAAATGGTATGCATGCATAGGAACCACATCACAAAACACATCATCGTTATATTTACAATGGATAATGCCACCAACACTTGTCTTGTCACCTTGATCGCCACATTCATTAGAAAGAAGGAAGAGATCAAGGTAGTTAAAAATTCTCCACCAAATAAGAGGCAGTTTGTGCAACTCCTCCATCTATAATGACACAAAACTTTGTTATTTACAAAGCACCGAGGAAACAAGTTCTCCCAATTTTCCTCCTTAACGCACATTGAGAACTCATTGCTACCAATAAATCTCCAACCACAGCATTTTGCTAATTATGCATCCTCCAAAGAAGGCATGTCATCATCATCTACTCTCATTCTGATGCTTTTGGGCATTTATCACCATTTTGTTTACAAGGTGGCTATATGTTTCGACATTTAAAACACTTAATATCATGTTTGAACAAAAGAGGTGTTACCTAAAGTAGTGGAGGTCTAGAGAGCATTCTTAGAGTTCAAATTTTGGCTTATTTTGTAGTATTCCTTTTGAGCTGTTATGGTAGCCATAGGTTGTCTCCTCCTAGCAATGTTTGAATTCTTCCTCCACCTTATGGCTGATGCACCATATGAACTCAACATAGTCTGCATCTTAACACATCTAAATCTCATGATTTAATGTGCAAAAACCTAGCCATGGTGGCTTCTTCCTCTTCTATTAGCATCATAGCACTTCCATCTTTGTAATAATCATCCACACTTGGAACCTTGTCTTAAGTTCTGCAACTTTGACACAATCCCTATAATAGTGATGGTACAAAACGCCTCATAAGCATTTTCATCTCCTCCCAAGTGTCAAGATCTCTATTCCCCACATATTAATCAATAACTAATCACCAAACAATGGCATAATTGGTAAATTCAATTGCAGAACTTAACCTTCTTTATCTCCAGTAACTATGACAATCAAACACCATCTCCATTTTTGTTTCACCCAAATAAACTTGGATCATTTTTACCTTGAAAAGATGGAATTTTAATCTTTATGTTTCCTAAATCATTATCCCTCCTAGGCCTACCAGATTACCTTCTTTATTCATAATGCTCAAACCTGCCTCGGTTCAAATATGGCTCATCAAACTCCTCCAACTCCGCCTCTTCCTCATCATTAGAGAGCACGCCCATTTGCCTATTGATGTTTTGTTGTTGGCCCTTGAGTTCTACTATGTCCAACCTCTCATTAATAGGTTCTATTTTGCTTAAATACGCATCTCCCTAACATCGCTTGATTTGGTGGTTCAAACTTCAGGTTGTCAAATTTTCTTCTTCTTGATTAGGACATTTTTTTTTATAAACCTGCAAAATAAGGTTAGAATCCTCACAAGCACTTTCACGTGTTTCACTCAAGAATTGATACTTTGCACGGTTTTCACTCTAAAGTTTTACCCTCTCTACGGTCCACACACTGCTTTTCCACTCTTTTGTCTTCTAGTTCTTAATCTAACTTTAAGAAACTAATTCAAAATAATCCAGCAGCAATTCAAAAAAAAAATGAAAGACAACCAAAACTCATCAACTTGAATATGGTTAGAAACAATATTGAAAGGAAGAAATGAACAACAACCAAAACGCTTAAAAAGGTCAAGAACCTAAATAAGATGTGAAACAAGACTGAAAGGAAGAATTTTTCATGCTGGAACACGAACTATGTTCTTGCTGAAACAAGAACAATTTTCTTTCTCAAACAAGATTGAAAGGAAGAATTTTTTTTTTTTTTTTTACTGGAATTCTGCACTTTCTTCTTCTCTTTTTTTTGTTTTTTGTTTTTTTTTTTTGTTTTATATAGTAAGGAACAAGAAATAGAATGAAAATAAAAGATAAACAAAACTTATCTTAGAACCAAAGCTCTGATACCAAAATGATATAAACTCCACCAACAATTGTGATGAAACCCGATAACAATGATAGCATGGAAACCCAAGATTGTGAAGATAAGATTTGTTGAGTTGACAAATAGAGATGAAAACCAAGACTACGAAGAAAACGCCACACCAAGAAATCTAAGAATCTCTCAAGAATCAAGGTGATAAGTTTGGTTGTTTGAACGCCACAAGATTAACTTGATAAGTTCAAAGAGTTCTTTCAAGAACCAAGAGGAACACAAGACCTCACAAGGATAATAGTTTTTCTGAATAGGAAAAGACATAACTATAGCTTTAAAAGATATAACTATAGCTTTTGCTACAAATATTAACATAAACAAGTCCCATGTTTTTAGACTTATTGGACTTCTAGAGACAACCAAAAGATGGCTAGATGGCTAGATTCATTCTTCTACTTAATATCCTAGAAACTCAACAAATTCACACCCATCAATGGTCAAACCAAGCTAATTATCCTTGTCAATTGCTTTGATGACATGGACTAAACCTTGATCATTATTTGGGCCCATCTTGGTCTTTTTAGAGTCAACCCCACTCTCTTGGATTAGCCCATTTAGTGCTTCCTTGAAACATTTGGCTCTATGTCTTGTAATTGGGCCACTAGGAAGTGACAAAGGGTCTTGTCCATTCAGCTCCACTTGTAATTGGGCCACTAGGAAGTGATAAAGGGTCTTGTGCAAATTTAGCTCCATTCCCACGTGTATGATTAGCATGTCTAGGTCCTTGGCTTGCATCATTGACCTTTTTATGAGTTTTGGTTGTTGTTCATTTCTTCCTTTCAATATTGTTTCTCACCTTATTCAAGTTGATGAGTTTTGGTTGTTTTTCATTTTTTTTGAATTGCTGCTGGATTATTTTGAATTAGTTTCTTAAAGTTCGATTAAGAACTAAAGAAGACACAAAAGAGTGGAAAGAGGCAGAGTGTGTGAGACCATAAGAGAGTAAAAGTCGTTTAGAGTGAAAACATGAGTGCAAGTGTATCAATTCTTGAGTGAAACACGTGAGGGAGTGCTTGTGAGGATTCTAACCTTATTTTGCAGGTTTTATAAAAAAAAAATGTCCGGTAATCAAGAAGAAGAATTTGACAACCAAGTTCAAACCTCCAAATGCAAGCAATGTTAGGGAGATGAGGCGTATGTTAAGGGCTGAAATAGAACCAATTAATGAGAGGTTGGCAGTAAGAGAACTCCGAGGGGCCAACAACAAAACGTCCCCAATAGGCAGCGAGGTGGGCGTGCTCTCTGGCGGAATGATGAGGAAGAGGCGGAGTTGGAGGAGTTTGATGAGCCATATTTGAACCAAGGCAGGTTTCAACATGGGTATGGGAATAAAGAAGGTAGTATGGGTAGGCCTAGGAGGGATAATGATTTAGGAAACATAAAGATTAAAATTCCATCTTTTCAAGGTAAAAATGATCCCGAAGTTTATTTGGGGTGGGAAACAAAAATGGAGATGGTGTTTGATTATCATAGTTACTCGGAGACAAAGAAGGTTAAATTGGCTGCGATTGAATTTACCGATTTTGCCATTGTTTGATGGGATCAGTTATTGATTAATAGGAAGAGGAATAGAGAGCCACCTGTTGACACTTGGGAGGAGATGAAAATGCTTATGAGGAAGCGTTTTGTACCATCACTATTATAGGGATTGTGTCAAAAGTTGCGAACTTAAGACAAGGTTCCAAGAGTGTGGATGATTATTACAAAGAGATGGAAGTAGCTATGATCAGGGCTAATGTAGAAGAGGACCGGGAAGCCACCATGGCTAGGTTTTTGCACGGGTTAAATCATGAGATTGCAGATGTAGTTGAGATGCAGCACTATGTTGAGTTGACGGATATGGTGCATCAAGTGATAAAGGTGGAGGAACAATTCAAGCGAAAGGATTTGCTAGGAAGGACAACCTATGGCTACCTCCAGCCCGTGGAAGACAGCTCCAAAAAGGGACGAGCAGCTACAAAATAAGCCAAAATTTGAACTCTCTAAGAATGCAAACTCTAAGACCTCCACTACTTTAGGTAACACCGTGGCTTTTAGTTCTAAAACACATGATATTAAGTGTTTTAAATGTCGGCGGACATATGCCAGGTGTAAACAAAAGGGTGATGGTGATAAATGCCCAAGGAGAGCTTGGAGAATGAGGAAGAAGTAGATGATGATGACATGCCTTCTTTGGAGGATGCGATAATGAGCAAAATGCTGTGGTTGGAGATTTATTGGTAGCAAGGAGTTCTCAATGTAGTTAAGGAGGAAGAAAGTAACCAAAGGGAGAACTTGTTTCATACTGTGCTTTGTAAATAACAAAGTTTGCAGTGTCATTATAGATGGAGGAGTTGCACAAACGTAGCCACTTATTTGGTGGAGAAATTGACTTTAACTACCTTGATGTGAACCCGTCAAGAATGAAAAAGCAAAGGGCAAGATGGTCTATGGACAGATTCGAAGGATGACCTCGACCGTTGGACAAACAAGAACCTCGGTATAAGGAAGGACAACGGTGATGGAGTTTCCTTTGATAAGTCGAGATGAGCATGGAAATCACGATAAGTTCAAGTAGTTCTTCAAAGAACCAAAGAGAAGAAACCTCACAAGTTTTTATCAATCATCAATGTTGTGTCTCATTACAATGAGTCCATGCTATTTATAATGCATGGTTAAAGTAGGAATACAAATTATTAAAGGAAAATACTAAAAGACCAAATAAAGAATCCTAAAATTAAGGTAGATTTAAAAATTAGCTTCCTCCAAGAAAATCACCTATGGAATTGCTTCTCCTCCAAGAAATCAAGATTAATTCTCCTCCAAGAAAAGAAATCACCTATGGAATTATCCTTCTAGAACTTGAATCAAGGTGGCGATTCTTTGTTGCCACTGTGGATCATGCTCAATGGGCCTCAAGAATTGCTTGAGCCCATAACTCTTGAATGAGTCCATTGAGTACATCCTTAAACTTCTTTGCTCGTACTCTCGTAACGCCCAATTTTCGACGAGATCCTTGATGGTGCCTTGATCTCCATCGAACATCCTCTTCCACCGGCTTTGGCTAAATGAATGTGGCAAGTCAAGGTGACACGACAAGTGTTGGTGGCATTATCCATTGGCAAATATAAGGATGATGTGCTTTGTGATGTGGTTCCTATGCATGCATGCCATTTATTGTTGGGAGACCATGGCGTATGATGGAGGCTATGCATGATGGATTCACAAATAAGTATTCTTTACTCTTAATAGGCAATATTACTCTTGTACCATTAACTCCAAAACAGGTAAGGGAGGATCAATTAAATTGATCAAATGAAAAAGAGGAAAAAGAAAGGAAGCTGCATTCAAAACTAAATATGGATTATAGTGGTTAGTAATGCCATTTCGTCTAACTAATGCTCGAGTACTTTCATGCGTTGATGAATCATGTTTTGCATGCATTTGTTGAAAATGTGTTGTGGTATATTTTGATGATATTCTAATATATAGCAAAAACTTGGGTGATCATACAACATTTGAAATCTGTTTTGGATTAGAAAAAAAAAAGTTATTAACTAATCAGAAGTGTACCTTTTGTACCGATAATCTTGTGTTTCTAGGATTTGTTTATGTAGGTATACATGTTGATCGGAAGATAGGTGCCATCCAAGAGTGGCCAAGTCCACAAACATAGGTAATGAGAGTTTTCATGGACTTGCTAGTTTCTCTAGACGGTTTGTCGACTTTAATACATTGGTGCACCACTTCTTGAATCAAGAAGAAATGGGTTTAAGTGGGAGAAGAACAAGAAAGGGCGATCCAATTGGTCAAGCAAAAGTTGACCAACACTCCTTTATTTTCTTTGCCCAATTTTACTAAAACGTTTGAAATTGAATGTGATGCTTAAGGTATTGGTATAGGCGCTGTTTTGATGCAAGAGACATCGCCAATCGCTTACTTCAGTGAGAAACTAAGTGTGGCAACCTTAAACTCCGACTTATGACAAGGAGTTGTATGCATTGGTTAGGGCTTTGGAAACATGGCAGCATTACCTATGGCATAGAGAATTCATGATCCATACAGATCATGAGTCCATGAAACATTTAAAAGGCCAACATAAGCTGAACAAAAGACATGCCCGATGGGTGGAGTTCATTTGACGTTTCCATATGTTATCCGATACAAGCAAGGTAAGGAAAACGTAGTTGCCGAGGCACTTTCTCGCAGGTATATATTGCTGTCAACTCTTGATGCTAAATTACTTGGTTTTAAGCAAATTAAGGAATTATATACAACTGACCATGATTTTTGTAAAGAATATGAGTTGTGCGAGAAAACCGCAAATGGTAGGTACTTTAGGCATGATGGATTCTTGTTTCGTGAAAACAAATTATGCGCTAGTTAGAGAATCCCATGGTGGAGGCTTGATGGGACATTTTGAAAATGCAAAGACTTTAGCTATTTTGCAGGAACATTTCTATTGGCCACATATGAAACGAGACATTGAGAGCATTTGTGGATGATGCATCACCTATAAGCAAGCTAAGTCCCGAGTGCAGCACCACGGTTTGTATACCCCTCTCCCTATTCCTAGTGAACCATGGATTGATATTTAAATGGATTTTGT